>JAPDEO010000088.1:0-107811 GCA_027569155.1 Aspergillus haitiensis | reverse complement strand
CCCCCCCCCCCCCCCCCCCCCCCCCCCCCCCCCCCCCCCCCCCCCCCCCCCCCCCCCCCCCCCCCCCCCCCCCCCCCCCCCCCCCCCCCCCCCCCCCCCCCCCCCCCCCCCCCCCCCCCCCCCCCATCTTTCCTTTTCGTTCCTACACGCGCGGGGATTCTTCTGTACCTTTTCCACTACTGATTAAATTCCAAATTATCCCGTCGTCAGCTTCCTTTTAGCTCCTTATTAACCTCGTCTCGACCGGACGTATTTGCCTATAGAGTCGGGACCAGATCCAACCTGAGGACCCCGAATTCAGCTTGAACCATCACATAGCACCCTCGTGGGTGGGTAAGAAAGTGAATCCGCCATTTCCTCCAGTAGCAGCTTCAAATAGACCAGCAGATCTATGATCGACTATCGTCCGGTCACACGGAAGTCTTGACTGATCCGATCCAACTAGATTGCAATGCTGAGCGCAACATACTCGGTGCTACTGTAGCCCGCGATCCTAATGTAGCAAGACCATCAAATGCAATGGAAACGTAATTTCTGAGCCTACGTTGAGCATTCCAGAAGTAGATACGCCTGATCCATTAATCTCGAAAACAAGATGTGTGTGATTGATCGCCCCAGACTCGTCATCACGGAATTGCTGATCACGGCCAATCTTCCCCAGAACATAAATTCTAATTATCTGAAGATCACTATAAACTCTATCTCGATATGATGCGTATCTTTCCCTTCTCGGGCCCACCAAAGCCACAAAATTGGATTCAGTGCCCTCACTAGGGGGTCGCTAATTTCTCTCGTGCCTGAATGATGTTGCACACCTCGTCCCACCCTGTTATGTGAAAGCAAAGAGACTGATTAGTATGTCCTCCCTACGACAGAGGCCGTAAGTAGTCTACATGTGCAGTCCCCTCCCCCTCTCTCGAAAAGATAGCAATAAGTGTTTTGCCAGAATGTTCCTCTGGGGACCTGAGAGAGTACACCCGCTTCCGCCTGAAGGCTGTAAACCCGGCCTTGCAATGCACGCCGCGCCCTTTGAACTGAACGCCTTGGTTAGTCACTCTAGTTTCATTTGATCTTCTCTCTGGACCAAGCAATCTCATAAGAAGCCAAGCTAACTCCTCCTCCAAGGCCTCGACATGGGTTGACCGTCTTTGGGTCATACCCGTCCTTTCCGCAGTCGCATGGCTAGGTACGAAGTAGTTTCTTCACCTTGCTCCCTCTCCCTCTCTCTCTCTCTCTCTCTCTCCCTCCAGGCCCTAAACCGAGCTAAAATGATGTATGATTACAGGAATGCTGGTAGCTATGCTCGGCTACTGGATCTGTCACGGCCGCCCGATCTATGATACGATGCGAGGGACGCGGACCGTTCCGTATGTACATTTATACCCGAGCCCCGGCCTTCCACCTCTTAAACGATGACGAGGATCAAGTTCTAGTACATTGTTCCTTTGCACATCACTAATCCACTTGCTCGCAGATTCATATCGGATATAGGCTCCGAAGCACCGAAGCCACTGTTCATACTCGGGAGCATTGTCGCGATGGTCCTGCTGACGCTCTCTACAGCCCTACGGCAGTGGCCGCGTCCATCCCAAGGAAAGAGGAAGAATCTCCCTGGGCGGATCTGCGCAGGTCTTGCTACAATGCTCGCGGGAGCGGGGAGTACAGGGATCATTCTGTCGTCGATATATGATAGTGCGCACCATCTGGATCTGCATAACTCGCTTTCGTTGGTTTTTATGTATGTCCTATCCTCCGCACAAAGTCAAGTTGGAGAGGGGATTTCTTAACCTCTTCAAATCAAGCACATCATACCTGGCTAGCGGAATCTGCATCTGCGCCGAGTACATCCGGGTCGGACGCGCCTGTAACTGGCAGCACAAACGCCTTGTCGAAATCACTGCGACACGGATCTCTCTCGTGATCGTGGAAGCGATCCTATCTATTGTCTTTCGATCTGCTGCGCTCCGCGATGAGACAAAGGAGGAAGCGGCCATTATTGAATGGGGTGTGTCTTGATGTTCTCTTTCTCTCTCTTCCTCCTCCTCCTTCTCCTCCTCCTTCTTCTTCTCTTTCGGTCTTTTTTCGCTTGGAAAGAAACGGCTAGTACTGACGATTTCCTCTACCCCGAAGTGGTGGCATATCTCTTCACAGGCCATATCCTCTCCTTCGTTACTGACTTGCGTCCGGGATTCCGCGCCTTTATGTTAGCAGGGGTTGACTACGATGATGACTCTGCAGATGGGTGGCCGTCGATGCCAGTCCACGGCATGGCTGCATTGGAGGAAGCCGTGCCTCTTCGTTGCGAGGAGCTTGGTTCACGGAATCCGACGGAGCGTAGGATCAGGTAAACCAGGGGGGGGGGGATAATAGGTTGTTTATTTACTTAACCTACACTAAATATATATTTGGTCGCGAAAAAAACGACGGATTGGGAATAGAGCGAATTGATTGAGATGCTTAAGGGAAGAGAGATAATCTATATAGTAAAGTTCTATCATTAAATACATCATCCACTCTATCCAGAATATTCTATATCTTCTTTGTCGACAATATTAAACAGCCTGCCCACTGCGGCTCGCTTACTAGAACTGCTATAGATATTGGTAGGCATGCCACGTTTTATTATATATTACAAATAAGCTGCTTTTCTTATAGGGGATAAGGGAGGTGTCATCGTTGAATGAGTAAGAAAAAAAAAAGAAAAAAAAAAAAATAGACGCTGCACTCGATATATATAAATTGTATTGAGCCTGTATAGGGGAGGGGAGGGGAACAATTAGAAACAGGTTAGTTACCATCGTCCTAGGGAGTCAAGTCAGTCAGTCTGATGAGTCAAGTCAAACCCAGAACCAGAACCAGAACCATCTTGGTATTCGATATACGAATAAATTACAGCCTTGGCCGTCTCTGTATTGTCTCATTCCAAGTATGTTTACTTCGAAACGGTACATCAAGTATCGACCACTAACCAGAAATAGACTAACAATCTTGGCATTTATTCCGGGCCAGGCTCATTTCACCAATCAATCACTGTATTTTCTTTATTTATATATATCAGGTAAGGTACCTAGGTAGGTACCTAGGTATTACACCCGTGACCAAACGCGCAACTACTTATCCCATACTTACCTCCCTAGGACTAGGTACCTAGAATCAACCTTTATTTTTTTTGGTTTCTGCCACAGGCAGACAGACAGACAGACAGGTCTTGCAAGCACCGCCACGTATTGTTTTTCAAAGCAAAAAGAAAAACAAATTAAAAAAAAAAAATAAAAAAGTACATGGGAACGGATCTGAAAGGGAATCATCCGCGAGTACTAGGTATGTAATTATTATTAATGGTTACAAAACAAACAACTTGTGGAAATAAGTGTTCTATAAGGTAGAAAGCCCAGAAGTTCCAGACTAGTAAACACACTATTTTTAAATCTAAAATTCAAGACAATAATACTAATATTAAAAAAAAAGGTCCTTATTTTATATTTGACTGATCCACTCGAGAAAACCTTGGAGCACAGCACCTAGTTAGTTATTTTTCATGAGCTTCAAATTTACTATTTCGTCTCCGATGAGCCACCTCTTCCCCCCCCCCCTGGCTGGTTACCTACCTAGTATTTTTTTTACCTGGTAGGTAGGTAGGTAGGTGGAGTGAGCTTGAGCTTGAGCTTGCTTGAAGAAAGCAACTAAGGTAATTGATTAAAAAAGGGGTTCCATCCATTTGATGAACTCACAGTTAATCAATAATAGCTATTAAAAAAAAGAAAAAGAAAGAAAGGAAACTATGACCACTACGTAACTACTACTTGTGATAATAAATAGCCTATAATTACTAAATAATAATAATGAATCTACACTACCTAGGCTATCGCCGAACAAAGACTCCCTACTTGGGTAATTAATTATACTAATAATATCAGTCGCTAGGTGTATGTATTACTGTATCTTCGTACTCTGTACCTAGGTAGGTATCGTCTTGGCCATCTCGTGACTTTTCTTCCCCCTCTCCTAATTTTGGAGCTATCATGCGGTCGTCTCCACGGTATCGCCAGCAGCACAGGTAAGCTCTCTAGGCTGAGACTGGGAGGGAAGAGTCTGATGCTGATATTTCTGTTTCATTGGTTAGAGTATCGGGTGCATATATTGCGGGGTAAATTAATAATATTGGTGTAACCGAGTGAGCAGAGTGGTCGTGTGCAAGCAGTTTGTTTTACTATCAGTAATAGGTAGTGATGAAGAGTGGTAGATTGGTTGTTATTATTGTTGTATGTTGATATAAAATTTCTGCTTCACTTTCTATCTATTCAAAGCATTATTATTGACTGGGGAGAAGGCGCGGCGGGAGCTAAATGGTAACTATCACAGATTGCATTGTATTATTACATTCTCCCCCTTTATTTCAACTTCTCCATGAATGAATGAATAAAGAAAAGTTTAAGATAGAAACAAAACAAACGCCAATGGGTCTAATAGTATGGGGGAGAAAAAGAATAAGAAACAGGAAGGAAAAGGCACGGAATAAAAATAAAAGTAAAGAGGGAAAAGAAAAATAAAAGAAACAGTACTATTTCATCTATCCGAAGAATCCGGTTCTCCTACGGCAAGGAAGTGCGTTTATAATGCCACCTCTGGTCTGTTGTTGATATTAATTGCTCCTTTTCTGTAGCTATCATACCTCAGCAGCATACTCTCCTACCCAAGGCATTTAAATAGAGAAAAAAATTGTCAGTTCTTATGAATCCTGTTAAAGGGGAAAAAAAAGAAGGACTTGAAAGTTGACATTGAACATGGAACCACGCATCTTTTTTTGGTACGTGGTAATAATACTAAATAGACGGGAAGAAGGTTTTGATTTCCATCATAAATAGGAAAAAAAGGACCTATGGGGATGATCTGCTTCCGAGGAAAAGAAGTATCTAATTGGGTGAAATAGGTGGATGAGTGGATCCCAGAGGCCATTGAAATACTAGCATCTCCTGGAATTGCAATCGTGTTACTGTATTTTAAACCTACCACTAGGCTCTCTCCATACTTTTTGCTGTTATTGATGGGTAATGATACGTACAATACCTGGTTTGTGTAGCGTATGCGTCAGCCACAGTGGCTTGAGTAGCTACCGTACCGGGTATGGGGAAGCAACTGCAATGGATGAAATTAGGCACCAGGCCAAATGGAAAAGGGAGAAGCAAAGATAGGAGGCAATTTCATGCAATCTATGCCGATCAGCAACTATTCCCCATAAGCGCCTATCTTCAATGCTCAACCATATATTCAGAACAAGGAAGGATCTCTTCAGATAGATAGCAAGAAGGTATAAGAGAGAGAAGGAGGGATCAAATGTATTTAACACTGGAAACAAAAAAGAAAATAAAAACAAAAAACACAACACAACAGCTTCACAGCCACAGGTCAGAGCAACTGCGCCTGATGGGGCTGGGCAATGCAAAATAATCGCTTGACCACCGTTTCAGGCTTTTTTTTTTTTTTTTTGAACGAGCTAAATTAACTAGTTTGGTAAGGATGTGGTTACTTAGTCAACCTTAGAGAGCAGGGAGCCTCAGAGACTCCTCTGAAAGGCTGACCTTGGGGGGGGGGAGAGGTAAGAAGAATAATTAATACCTAGGTACCGTAGTAATAATAAATAATATGGGCCAAACGAATGAGCCTTGGGTCCAACGCCGATAACTGCGGTAACCTTCCTTACCCATAGCACCAACACTAACTAACCTACTGTGTCTCTTCCACCACCTCCTCCCATTTATCAATCATCCTTAATCCTCATCATCCACGTTCCCCTAGGAACCTTTATCTGCAATTCTTTCTTCTTTTTTCTTTTTTTTTTAACTTCTTCTTCTACCCTTTGAAATAATTCTCTGTTCGAGTTGAGCTCTAGACTCATTCTTTTCTCGCCCTAATTTCTCTTCCACATTCCCTCCTATTTTAATCCGCGCCGTTGCGCCTCCCTACACCGTACGTGATAACCCTTTTCTCTTGAGGCGTCTGACTTGTCCCTTTCTCTTCAACCATCAACTCTCTCGTTCCTCATCCATCCACAGTTCTCCCCCACCACAAATCCTCTTCTTTTACTATTCTCATCTCGTCTTTTCTCAAGCTTTCTTATCCAACTGCCTTTTGCTGACCTTTTATCGCTCCAAGATGGCTGAAATCCGCCGCAAGCTTGTCATCGTTGGCGACGGTGCCTGCGGTAAGACCTGTCTTTTGATGTGAGTACTCTTCTACAATAGTCCCTGATCATGGAATCAAACACGAAATACTCATTCTGACCTTTTTTTGCATAGTGTTTTCTCCAAGGGCACTTTCCCCGAGGTTAGCTCTCTCCCTCCCGACCTTTCCTACCTTGGTCTTCTCATTGGAACATCACTCCCCAACGATGGCGCCATATTCCCTCAAAACTAACAGTATTGCCCCTTTAGGTCTATGTCCCCACTGTTTTCGAGAACTACGTTGCCGATGTTGAAGTTGATGGCAAGCATGTCGAGCTTGCTCTTTGGGATACTGCTGGTCAGGAAGACTACGACCGTCTCCGCCCTCTCTCCTACCCCGACTCTCATGTCATTTTGATTTGCTTCGCTGTCGACTCTCCGGATTCTCTAGATAACGTCCAAGAGAAGGTGAGATTGCGTTCCTCTTTTTTATTTTTCATCTCGCGCTGGGCGCCTCCTGGGGCCCCCTTTGAGAATATTTGATAAGCTCGGAACTCTTTGAATCTAACAAATTTTCTTAGTGGATCTCTGAGGTTCTCCATTTCTGCCAGGGACTTCCTATCATCCTGGTCGGATGTAAGAAGGATCTTCGTCACGACCCTAAGACCATTGAGGAACTCCAGAAGACCTCTCAGAAGCCCGTCACCCCCGAACAGGTATGATTGAGTGATAAGACATTGGCATCGACTACGTACTGACTTGTTAAATAGGGTGAGGAAGTTCGCAAGAAGATTGGAGCCTATAAGTACCTCGAGTGCTCTGCACGAACTAATGAGGGTGTGCGTGAGGTCTTCGAGGCCGCCACCCGCGCTGCCCTTCTGACTAAGACCCACAAGAGCAAGAAGAAGTGCACTATCCTGTAAAATAGTTTCCCTTCGCAAAAGGTCTGTTTCATGCGGAGATTATATGAACGGATAAGCGTTTCGAATATTTGGTTGTTTATGGTGTCTCTTTTACTCACAGAGGGGAATTTCCGCTGGTGTGTGTGCCAATATGTGCCTGGATGTGAGAGTGGATAATGTTCACGGGCACACGAGCTTTATGGGATTATCTGGCTATGCTGTTGGTCCATTTTCTTCGTTTGCAGAACTTTTTCTTTTTTTCTTTTCCTTTTTTTTTTTTTTTCTAGGAAGGCGTTGTCATAACCTTGTGGGTTTTTTTTTCTTTTCTCTCTCTTTTCCAGTTTACTCCATAGCGCCTCCGGAGCGGCTCCATCACTATGGTGAAAAGGTGCCCTCTCACTGGCAGGAAAAAAAAAAAGAAAAAGAAAAGAGGCATCACTACCCCAAGTAGTGCAGATTGGGAACGGGCAATTGAGGATAGTTTTTTTCTCGCTTGTACCCCGTGAAGCTCATCTGGAAGGACCTGACCAAGGAAGCCGGAATGTTCGTGATCTGATAGATGGTTCCTATCCCCTTCGGATTTCCCCCCACAAAGTCTAATTCCCCCCTCTATTTGTTTTCTTATATTTTGGTTAAAGAGAATGCATGGAACTATTTTCTGTTACTGGGTTCTTTCTTCCTCTCTGCTCTGCTTCTATTGATTTGAGAGTCACGCAACAGCCCCAAGAGTTTAAAAGGATACCAAGCAGAGTATAAGAAATATTTATAAATGATTCCTTATATTCTGAACCTTAACTTGGTTGTAGATCCTCTTCTTATATCTTGTAGTCCTGGGCTTTAGGTGGTTAATTCCAGAAGTAGCTACTGTAACCTAGCCAATATGGCGTTGTGAAAAAAAAAAAAGGTAAAAAGATAGCGAGGACAAGAAAAATGCATGGTTATTTATTTGTTTTTAATATAGATAATGTCCTATTTATTTAGACTGAGTAGATTCTCAATATACCGTCTCGCATCTAAGCCTAGGCCCTCGACTAACTTGCTGGGGCTTGTATCTGCTGCCCAGGAAGCAGGGGATGATGATGCGCCACCGAGATCTCGGAAGAAACGGGAGCTGCTATTGCTCCTTGCATGGGAGGAGGAAGGGGAGGAGGAGATGTGGTCACTTGCTTTGCGAACTAGGAAGGCCTCTTGGCGTGTGTGAATGAGTGATTGGTTTGTATTGGGATTGGGATATGGCGTGGAGGTGGAGGTGGGAATATTCGGGTCGACAGCGGATAGGGAGGGAGAATGACTGGAGGAGCGGGTGGAGGAGGGGTAAGAGGATGTTGACGGAGAAGAAGAAGGGGCAGGCATGCGGACCCAAACAACCCACCATCCGCGACTGGTTTTGCAGGTTCTTTCGGTCTCGAGAGGTCGGGAGCGGGTTTCGATGTATGTGCCTAGGAGACGATGGTGGAGGTTTATGCTTTCAACGCGGGACCAAGGCGGGGAGGCGTTGGTGGGATTTTGGAAGGGGGAGCCAAGGTCTGGGATATTGGGGATTGAGGAGCGAATGGTAAGGTTTGAAGGGTCATAGACGAGGTCGTAGACTGGGAGGGGGGAGTTCTTGTTTGAGAAGCGCCGATTGACATCAGAGGCTTGTCCTGGGTTCGCAGAAACACGTAAGGCTGCATTTTCCGGAGAGGTGGAGTTGCTGAGGGGCTTTTGGAGCGGTCCCAGTTGGTGATGAATAATGTGGTATAAAGAGGGCTCTGAGAGAGATGGTGTTGTTGGTGAGAAGAGGAAGATGTATATGAATGGTTGGTGCTGATTGATTTTCATTTGTTAATATTAGGGAAGAATATTCAATGGACAGTGTGACCTACCATGTATATCACCACTCGTAGTTCGACTGAGTCTGGAGAGTGGTTGTGAGTCAGTTTTGGAACTTTTTTCCGGGGGCTGTTGCGGTATCGGGATTCATTGGCTTACCTGTTGAATTTTGTTCTGGGGAAGCCGCCAACTGGACATATAATGTTCTTTTCGCGATCTTTTCATTAGGCCTATCAGCTGAATTGGTCGACTCGGTCTCTTCAAGAACATGCTCAGGGTTGGCTGTGCCATCGTGTAGGCCAATTATGAATCTTCCGCGATTCTTATAAGAAGGGTTCGCATTTGGCTTGCGTGAAATTTGATCTGATGATTCTTCATGCGGGTCTGGAAGCGATTTTGCTGAGCTTTCTGGAAGACTTGAGCCCTCCTCTCGTTTCAGAGCTTCTACCCGAGGGTGTGGAGTGGACGCCCCAGAAGAAAATCCCCACGTCGATCCGTAGCCTAGAGTAAGGTATTTGACAAATGTATCTGTACCTACTCCCATACCCATCCAATCGCTACCTCTTTCACTTGGAGCTGGGGAGGTTTCACCACCCCGCAAGCTTCCATTACTATCGACTTCTTGAGTAGGTTGAGGTGGCTGCGCCATTCCTCGGACGAGAGGTCGAGGTATCCCTGGTGAAAAAGGGCGCTCAGCTTTTGCGTCCTGTGTGCCGTCGGTTGGAGCGGTGTTTGATTGGGATTTTTCAGATGTTCTACCCCGTTGTCTTTTGCGTCGCTTTCGGCGTCGTGCTGAAGTTGGGTTCTCGCCAACTCCATATGCATCGTAGCCATATCGGTAGATCCACTCAACCCACTGGGTGATTCGCACAAGGCAGGGTCTTGCGATCGCTCCTACCCCCGAGAATATAACACCATCTGAAGGCCGGGGATATGTGTCGGACCCAAGCCACTGTTGTTCAGAGTCTAGTCGCTCTGAGGCCGCCTCTAGCTTCTCAGCTGGAGTACAGGGGTCCCCGAACCGAGAGACCACAATATCTACAAGGCCCTCAGTCCTGGAGATGAAGTCTTCAAGTACCTCTCTTTCCCCGCTCCCCCACTCCTCTTCACCCACCCCGATGCCAAGCTCACCTCCAGCCGAGAGTTTTAGGCCATCAAATATGTCAACAGCAGGGTTACCATTAAGAAGAATATCCCAGTTCCATGTAAACCTTAGCCAGAAATTCTCTATAAGTATACAAAATGTGGACCTGCCAACACGGCTGTATAGCTCGCTAAGGCTGGGGGCATGGTGGAGAAGAAATATCGAGTGAGCTCGGCGCAGTTGTTGAATTAAAAGTTGTGGAGGAGTCATCTCCCTTGAGGAGTATTGAAATGAAGGGTTCTCTTGGGCATCGCGTTGCGCTGAAGATCCGTGAGGGGAGTCAATAGGTAGGCGAGTCAGGTCGACAGACTAGGACGATCTCTAGGTGAGCATGGAAGATGCAACGCTATGAACCCACAGGAAGGACCTACAGCGAGAATCCACCAATCTTTCTCCAGCTCATGCATGACGATCTGTGATCTCTCTGTTTCCACGTAATCTACTGACTTACCCTCTGAAAAATTCCTAGCGAGTGTTGAATTTAGCCCCTCTTCTACTAATTTGGTGCATAGAAGCTTCTTACCTTGCAAAGTTCACCATACCCTGAGCCAGGCCTATGTGACGCAGCTTCTCATTTTTATCGACATTTGACCCTTTGGTATCATCCCCAGGAGTAGAACTTCCATGTTGCGGCACTCGATTCGACCTGGAGGTGTAGAAGACGACCTGCTCGTGGATTGTTTCGTCTGTCGGTCCGAGGAGGGGATTGTAAATAGCAAGGAATGAAAGTTGCGCTGGAACTACTGATGAAAAGTCATTCTCTGGCATTGCCTCGTTAGACTGTGAGCTACAGCCCACAGTATAGCACAACAGCAACGCCGTTGTCCATAGAGATCGATATGCTTTCGTTGATTCCCCGCAGTTCAATCGGCGGTTGACGGTGACATCACGTGGTTGCTGAGAGCATCGGGAAGCTTTCCGGAGCTTCATCAAAATAACAAATGCCTTCACGCTTCCGAAACCATGTGGTTCCCAAGAGGCTCGGGGGTCCTCTGCTCATATCGAAAGTCATTTTTCTGCCATTCCTTTACTACTCGATTTCTCTCGACTAAATCATATGACCCTCTCCGAATCCTCTTCTGTGGATCCGATGAGTTCAGCATAGCATCATTGAAAGCTCTCCATGAGGAGCATACTAAACGTCCGGATCTGATATCCTCAATTGATGTAGTTTGTAGGCCTGGGAAGAGGGTTGGGAGAGGGCTAAAGAAGATACGAGAAGGTAAGCTCTCTAGGAAGACTTTTTGTGAAATACCCTCTCACTAACAGGATATGCTGCTCAACAGTTCCAATCAAAGCGGCCGCCGCGGAGCTGTCGCTCCCTATTCACGAGATAGATACATTTACTGGCTGGAAGGTATAAAATATATATACCGCGTATTGCATGCGCTTACTGATGCTTCTAGCCTCCTGTACTTCCCGGTGGTCCCATCAATTTGGTAGTGGCTGTGTCATTCGGCCTATTTGTGCCCTCGCGGATTTTAAATGGCGCAAAGTATGGCGGTTTAAATGTTCACCCTTCTTTACTTCCTGAGTAGGTGCTGATTTAAGTGTCCGTGATTAACACGATGGCTAATTGTGAGCAATCGTCGCAGTTTTCGTGGCCCCGCACCGCTACACCATACGCTCCTAGCCGGTAAAACCCATACCGGCGTCACTCTCCAGACCTTACATCTCAAACATTTCGATCACGGAGCTATTCTTGCGCAAACTCCAGCTCCCGGGCTCGAGATTCCGAATCCCGACTCATGCACTGTCCCGGAGTTGCTGGATCTTGTTTCCCCCAAGGGCGCAGAGCTCTTGGTCGATGGTATTAGGCGAGGACTCTTTGTTCCCCCAATTGAGGATGCAGGCTGGCGCTCATCGGAGGAACAAGGGGATTTAATCCATGCGGCCAAGATTAAACCTGAGGACCGCCATATTGACTGGACTAACTGGTCCTGGATTGATATCAATCGACGAAGTCGTGTCTTGGGCCCATTATGGAGCAAGTCTCTAATTTCTACTGAGGTACAGGGTGAGAGAACGTCTTTTCAGCAAAAAAGAGTTATCTTCTCCGAACTGGAAGAGGTACCCCTTCTAAAAGGGAGCCATGCATTTTCCGTTGTTCCCGGATTGCCGTTTATTGATGCGGAGCATCCCATCAAGGGTGAGTCAGGAAAGGGCGTGTATGTTTTTACACGCGATGGGAAATTGGTCAGAATCCACCAAATGAAGGTCGAAGGAGAGCAGAATGCAGATGCCCTTCGTGCTGCCATCAAAGCGCGTATGGTTGGCGATAAAACATTTTATTCAGACAACGTTGGATTCACCCCGTTTCACAACCCCTTCCATTGAACAAAACGGAAAGTGGGAAGACAATCAAAAAAAGTGTTTTTATATGTATAACTAACGTCATGATACCATCCACAGCAGCTTTTCGATACTAATAATTATATTTCTATTTCATGTTCCACTCTCCACACTTAGTAGTTCATGATGAACCCAGAGTCTGCAGAATTAGCTTCCTGTAGCAAAATACCCCACGGAAAAAGATACTTACCAACTTGTACTGCTTGTCCTGTCATGGATGAATTTTTGGCTAGCATGATGAATGCATCAGCTGTATCTTCAAGATCGGGCTAATTGGGACAGGGTCAGCAACGTCACTATTCTTAGGTAGCTGGCGGGTCAGTCCATACTAAGGTATTAAGGATAGCGTGCTGTCTATAGGCGTCAATTTTCTCGGAAGGAAATCGTTTTCCCTATGGAACTTTTAGCTCTGGCTCAAAAGCCCTTATATAGAGGGTTCAGCTTCGGTTACATACCCAGTCGGTCATGAGAAGACCAGGGAGGACGGCATTGACGCGAACTTTATTTCCTTGGGTTTGTGCAAGGCATTTCATCAAGTGTAGTCCTATCATCTTCTTAACAAGGCGTTTCTGCTCCATCATCACAAGGGACCTACCTGCTGCTTTGGTGACCGAATATGGCAAGCTACTTCCGGTCGCCGAAACGGCCTAAGGCTGGCGGTTAGCAACCCCAACCCTTTCATTCTTTCCTTCTTTTTAATTCCGCGGGGTTATAATACGTACTGCAGCTGAGGATGTGATCATGAAGGCGCCTCCTTCTGGATTTTCCTTGAAAGTGGGAAGTGCTGCTTTGAAGAGGTAGAGGTGCCCCTTGACATTGGCACTCCAGCACTATAAGAGATATTAGCCTCCTCCTCCAAAAATCTTGACCATGACTAAACGCAATAAAACCCAACTACATATCAACTCACCTTATCCCAGTCTTCCTCCTCCATTGCATCTAGGTCACTAAAAACAGTGACCTTAGTCCATCCCTAGTTTCCTCCAAAAGATCAAGTCAGCTTTTCTTCTTTTCCTTCCTTTGCTTCTATGCTGCGTCTTTCAACGAGCAAGGATTAGAAGGAGATCACGCACAGCATTCGAGACAAGGATATCTAATCCACCTAATTGCTCAATTGCTGTCTTCACAATATTCTGGCAATCACTTTGAAGGCTTGCATCCTAGATACCAACAACCATAACTCGTCAGTTTATCAATTTCACATCCTGGCTCTTTTTGTCCATAATTTCTGTCGTCTACATCGGGGGTTGAACTTACACCTTGAATTGTGATCACCTTCACTTTGTATTCCGCCTGAAGTTCAGTAGCAATTCTCTCTGCTTCATCCTTGCTGGAGAAATAATTGATAGCAACGTTGCACCCCTCTGCAGCGAACTTTCGGACTGTAACCGCGCCTAGGCCTCTAGATAGGTACAATTGAAAGAGTTTAGCTTGATGTTTCTTTCAATAAATTATTTTATTTTCTTTTTTTTTCCCTCAGAAAATAAAAATAGACATAAGATATAAACAAGTAGATCAGAATGAAGAATGGATCAAAATGGTTTACAAATTGAGCTGCTCGAGCTTCACTTACCTAGAGCCAGCTGTAACAAGAACATTACGGTTTTGTAATGAGTAAGGCATGATGTGAATTGTTTAGAGAAGAGAAGCTATAAAAAGCAAGAAAGAGGATAGAAAGAAAGTAGTAAAAAAAAATTGGAGGAAAGAAAAGAAGGATGGGGATGGGAGTTTTTTGGTTCCTTAACTGCCTACACAAAATCTAGAGGCGGGGTAATATCAAAGATTATCGTCGTATCTCCTATACTATACTAAGAAGCTAGAGGCTATACAGTTTTTACATGTCGGAACGGCCGACAACGACTCAACCTAGCGGATAATCCGGTATGACAAATATTATTGGAGTATCTACTTAGTTTAAGGACCTATTACCTACCTACCATGCCGCTACCTAGTATGAAGGTTCTGAGGCAAGTAATACTGAGGGACCTATGATTATTGGGGAGCGGGGGGAGGGGGGAGGGGATCGGAGGATGCTGGGGTTGGAGATGATTCCGGTTGGAGACACACCTCGGCATCTCATCTTTTTCTTTTTGCCATGGAAGGTCCACTTGATGAGGGGGGTGTTAATAATCACTAGTATGTACTGTACTGTGCACTAATAATGAATGGCGGATTTATTAACTAACTGCAGGCAGTAACTATATTATACATTTGTATAGTGAGCAAAATACCCCAGACCTTGTTCAAGGACTTGAGGGTAGGCATTGCACCGAGGCATTAATTGTTGGTTGATGATTACTTATATGGCTGTATTTGTTCCGGTTCGTTGATAATGAAAAGAAAAAGGAGTGCGGAATATTTACGTGTGATTTTCCATTTTATTTTCTTTCTTTCTAGTCCATAAGCGTACCGACAAATTCCGTCTTCCTCATCCCTCTCCAGGCCCTCTTCCCCTCTAATGCAGGCCATTGAACAAGGAATCGATCGGCAAATGGTAAGAGGAGCTTTCCGGATAGACTCAATGTGGTCACTCGGGCCCAGGATTCTACGAATATCGTACGAAGCCGGAATTCCCCCGACGGCCGTGTGGCAGCATCTGCAGTGGCACCTGTAGGATTAGACGGCGCCCACCCAAGACCATTGGTGAAGTATTGATACAAGCGGAGGAGTCTCGCGGCCATTACGACGCAGACGGCGGTAGCCGGGCCATTGGTGAGGATGAGGTCCGGATACGGTGAAGGTAGTGCCTGTACGGAAGGCTGTTGGTCTGGATGAAGGCCGCGGAGGACTTGAAGGCAAGCCCAGAAGGACTGTAGCGTAGAGAAAGGCGCGGTCAAGTATGATTGATGTACACGGCGGGCGCGTGGGACTGTGACGATTGTGTAGGTTCCTATAGACTTTTGTCTCGGACTTGCGCTAAGGAATGTGGTTTCAAATTCGAAAGCTTTGGTAGCGCTGAAGTTGTCCCCCGAGCTCACTATGTAGGTGCGATGAGCGTATTTAGATGCATCTAATCGCATGCGCCGTAGCATTGAGAACATTTCCGCTGTATGGCCGCCGCTGCCTAGAACGACAAGGAGATGAACAGGCGAATGCGCCGGGCGCCACTTCGGGACGGGAGCATTCTGTGAGATAGCAAGAGCGCGGAGAATCTAAGTCATTGACTATCTGTTAGTTCTGAGCCTAGGTAGGTCAAGTCTTCAAAGTTGACTTGAAGAAAGGGGGGATGTACCAGGAGCAACGCGGTAGCGCCCACAACTCCAAGGACGAGTGCCCCAAAGGGGAGGGACGTGAGGGGTAAGTTGCAAAGAATCATAGTGAGCAGATTATCCTAGAGCTAGGCGGAAATCAAGCGATGGGATGGTCGTTTTGGGTTATCTGATTGATGCGTATTCCCCCTCCTGTTGTTAGGCCTTCATTTTGCGGCTGTGTGATTGACAGTTGTTGCTTGTGGGATAACAAGACTATGGCGATGGGGCTGAATAGAGTGTCTCTGATAGAACACCCATGCTTCTTTAATGACAATGATTCAGCCTAGTCGATTCCTCCATTCAATAGACCACAGTAGTGGTGGAGGTTGGATGGAATGTTTATGTTCACGTGGTCTGTGCGGGTCTCGGGGATTATTTTGGATTTTGTTTCTTAACTCCTTCTTCCTCTTCTTCCTCTTCCCAAACATCACCGCAATAACACCTGCAGGCCTTTCATGTTGTCTTACAATGGGCTCCCTTTTCCCTAAGCGACGGAGTTGCTTCTACTGCGGATGTCGCTCAGCTCAAACTGATAACAAGCCCACAAGAAAATGGCACTGTAAACATTGTGAGGCTATAAACTACTTAGATGAGGTTTGCTTTTCTCTCTCCCGCGTTTCCCCGCTGTCTGCCTAACTTGCATCGCTCGCCTTCTAGAACGGAGAAATCACAGACCCCCCAACTGCAGAAACAAATCCTGATGCTCATGGGCCTGGTTCCCCAAGCCCGGCGCTCGAGTCCACAAACCTAAACCTGACTGGCACGGGCTTGTTTTGTGCTCAGTGTGTCCGGAATCAGCATTTGTTTACCAGCGCTTTGGCATCCTATTTTCCATCTACAGATGACCCAAACTACAGTGCCTATGAGAAAGAGTATCCCAAATTTCGAAATAATTTAGAAGAGCGCTATCCGCAAGTATGCGCCAAGTGTGAACCTCGAGTAAAGGCGCGCATCCGCCAGGCCGGGTATGAAGCCAAGTCAGACCACCTAAGACGGATGATGGATAGGAGTAAGGCTGGAAGAGAAGCTCGCAAGGCAAGGAGATGGAACTGGAGGAGCCTTTTGGTATTTTCTGGCGCCCTGGGCTATTGGGCTAGTGTTGCGGGTCAACTTGCCTGGCACATAATGAGCGGCCTGACTATCAACGACCCGCTACGCAGTTCGGATGGCCCTCTCTCGGTCGGATCGTGCATCGAACAAACGCTGCGGAATCGCCGAATCCCGAGACACTGTTTTATTGATCTTGCTCCATTCGCAGGTCTATCGCTCGTTGCTGGTATCCTTGCGATCTGGTGGAACCCAAAGCTGCGACTCAAGGTAGAAGGACGAGGCGGTCGACTTCTTGGACTTGGAGAATACTACAAAACGCAACTCATCGTTACCGTGGTCCGGTGTGCCTTTTGGGCAGTGCTCAGGGACCCTTCATCTAGCGGCCTTGACCCAGCTCTCCCTTCGGCCCTGCATCTGTTCATGATCTTTTTCACCATTCTGGTAGGTTTTCAAGCCCTTAACCCTTCACAAGGAAAGAGGCTTATGGCTCCTTTAGTCTATTATTATATCGCGGCGCATTATTCAATACGACACCCGACCGTTGGTGATATGGTCCGAAAATACCCCATCAGCAACACCAACTCAGAAAGCAAGAGCAAGCCCTCTACAAACTACCGGAGGCAGGCAAACCTTTTTCACTCCCCGTGAAACAACAGAAGGGAGCATATCCCGGTTTCCCTTGGAAAAGCTAGCCACCCCGCGACCTGCTTCTGATGAACGCGCAATTCCAACCCCCCCTCCCGAAACGGACGACATGGATTGGACACCGTCTGTACAACATACCAATTTCCGACCAACCCCGAGCTTCCGACAGAGAGAGGAGGCCTCCGTTCTAGATGGACCTATGCCTTTCTATGGATCACTACCTGCTGCACCAAAGCCTCCTGCGTGGAACTTGCGTAATCAACCAACCCAGCGTCCAAAGCCTATTGAGCAAGTAGTTGAACGCAACCCATTTCATCGCAGTCCTACCCAGCCGTTGACTCCCTGGAAACGGGATGCTGCCTCTTCGGATACAGTATTTGCACCTCCGAAATTTTTCCCTATGAGCGACCATGTTGCCTCAACGGGGCTGGAGCATCTCTTTGATCGAACCTTCACTATCAAATCTCCCGAGGATGAGGATGACTCATGGCGTTCATCCCAGCAGACGGCCACGAGCGCCCGCTCACACCCCTCCCTAGACTTTCAAGGGACCCTTCTTTTCCAATACCTCCGGCTGGGGGTACTTCTCGTTTCTATTTTAACGTGGGTTCTCTCACAGAATGACTATTTATCCATTCCGGGCAATTATATCGAAGTTGCATCATTGGGCAGCGCCAGCCTTATCTCTGGCTTTGCCCTCCTGGAAGCTCTGAAACAACCTATTGCCCACTGGAACGGGATGGAAATTCTCGTCTACTTCGCGGAACTGGTAGCAGCTATTCATCTCGGCGGAAATCTTCCCCGTGTATCCTTTGAGAGACAGTACTTTGATAGATACGGCAAACTTCTCTTGATATTTATGGCTGTTCAGGAGGCGTTGGGCTTGCTTGCTTTCTATCGTGACAACCATATCGCACACAACGCTCCGTTATCGGAGAACCGACGACAACCACCCAATCATCCACCGTCCCCGGGAGACAACTTGTCTAGAAAGTCACTTAGATCCAGAGGAAGTATGAAATCGGACTTGCAAGCTTTCACCTCCCACTCACCGACCAACGCCCCAGCCCTTTCCTTCTCCTCCACTGCTGCAGGATCAAGTTTCTCATCACAATTTCCTGAACCACAGCCCCATTACCAGCTTCAGTTCTCTTCATACGACGACGACAAGAACCACAGCTTCAGCTTGAAAACACTGAAAAGCAATGAATCTGACTACGGGGATCCTCTAGACCGAGACTCAGATACAGAGACCACCATGACGACAGCCACCAACGCCACAAATAACACCATTCGAAACATTCGCTATGGGCGTAACAGTACTGTCAATGAGACATTCTTTTCGCCCAAGCGTTCCGAACTTGGCCCTGGAATTGGTGGTCTCAGTCTCGAAGACCGGCCTGCCCGACGAGTGACGAGGAGTCAAACTCAAAGACTGCAGGGGAATGCAGAGGCGGTGCGGAGAAGAATCCGTTAACATTCCTACCTCTTTTCCATCCCAAATTGATATTTCGTTCCTCGCTTACCATCGTTCCACCACCCTCTTTCTTTCTCTGTTTTTGATGCTTTCATTTCATGCTTTAGCGCTTCCATACAGTTCGGAGTTGAGCGGTCTCTATTACTTGGCATTTAGGGTAACTGATTCCTTTTTTATTTTTTGGGCCCCTTTGATTCTATATCCCATCACTATCATTTTCTTGGGAAAGTCAGATTGTCAACTTTTTTTTTTTTTTTTTGTGATATTGTATCAATGACTGATTAGCGGATTTGTACTTGCTTTTTTCTGTTTCTTCTATTTTTCCCCATCCCTATCCCTGCCCCAGTCCTTGCGCCTGTCAAGAGCTGTCTCTTTGGTTGAGCTGGGGAACTTGATTTGTACATGCATGCATAAATACCTACCTACCTACATACATACATACATAGGTACCTACCTACCTACCCACCCCATATCATTCAAGCGGGATGGAATATACGACTTGATGAATAAAATACATAGTTAGCGATCAAATGAAATCAGAACTTACACCAGAATAATCAAACAATTTTATTTAAGAGATCGATAACCAGTGGGCTACAGCTTTTCTTACTAATTTGTTTTAGCCCTTAATGAGTAGTATTGTCAGGCAAGTTTATGACTTGTATTTGACTATGGATTTTTTTTTAAAAAAAAAAATAACTGAGAGTGAGAGGCGCAAAAAGGAGAGCAATGGAGATATGTCCGTACGAGGAGAAGAAGAAGGCGACAGAACAGTTAATAAATAGCAATGGCATGAGTGAGCGTCCCTTCAAGCAACTGTTCATGCCACTTCAACTTGTTTAGATGTGGCCTTGGACGTCTCATCATTTTCACCTTGTTCCAACTTGGAGTCAACCTGGGTAACTCCAAATAATTCATCCATACTTTCGAGGGATAAGCCTTTTAACCATGTTAGTAATTGATTTTATATATGGTTTCACTTTTTCTCCTTTTCCTCGTAGTGGAGAAAGAGAAAGAAAGGGTGTTTGTTTTGAGTAGGGTAGATATATACCTTTAGTTTCGGGAACCAAGAACCAAACGAAGAAAAACATAGAGAAACAAAAGCAGGCGAAAATAATGTATGTTCTATCATTATTATTGTCAGTCTTGGGGGTGGGACACCTTGAAAGGTAGGGGAAATTTTCGAAAGGGAGGATTACCCATATCCATTCGCTCCAACTGTTGCCAACATACTCGGCACAGCTCGTGCAACAACGAAGTTGAATAGCCACTGTGTCGCAGCTGCAAAGGCAACATTCATACTCCGTAAACGTGTTGCCGGGATCTCGGACACATAGATCCAGCAGACAGGACCCCAACCAAACTGGAAACAGGCCGCAAATAGGAAGATACAAACAAGGGCAACGTAGCCAGCTGGGATGACGGGCTGTCCCTCAACGGGTGGTGCAATACGCACGTAGAGACCGATATAGAGCATTGTGGCTCCTTGGGCGATTGAAGTCCAGAGGAGAGAGCGACGGCGACCGAGAGAATCCGCGACAAATACCAGGAAGACGGCACAACCCACCACTTTGACGATGCCATACACGCCTGTTGCGAAGAGACCTGTAGCTGTACCAGTAACGCCCAAGTTTTCGAAGATTTGTGGGGCATAGTAGTTGATGGCGTTTGTGCCAGTCATTTGTTGGCAGACCATGAGTCCAATGGATATGAGAGCGCGCTTGCGGTTTCCCGGGATGAGGAACATTTCCTTCAAAAGATCTATAGGAGTGGAGCCACCAACGAGCTGGCGTTCAAATTCAAGCTGGCGCACAATATCTTGAAACTCTTCTTCCACATAAGGATGGGTTGGATTCAGGTTTCGAACACGTGAAAGGACTTGCCGTGCATCCTCCCAGCGGTCTTGCTTGGCGAGCCAGCGGGGAGACTCATTGCAGAGGAGCATGCCAGCTAAAAGAAGCACAGCGGGGAGAGCTTGCATGGCCAAAGGAACTTGGTATTGGGCTGCACCTGTCAGGTGTAAGACTGAGCCATAGTTGATCCAGAAGGCAAGCATGATGCCACAAGTGATGAAAAGTTGGTAGAGACCGGTTAGGCCACCCCGAATAGCTCGAGGGGCGTTCTCAGAGACGTATAGAGGGTTGACCATGGAGGCAAACCCCACTCCGAATCCGCAGACTAAGCTATATTCATCAGAGAGACATTAGATATTCATTCTGTTTCGCTTGAGAGATAGGATGGGGGGAGTGCGGAGGGTTTCTCACCGTCCAATGTACATAGCCTCGAGATGACCGTTTGCTGCCACTTGCATGATAACGCCTATAATGGCTATGATAGAAGCAATAATCAAGCCGAGCCTTCGCCCATACTTATCCGCAATAAAGGAGGCTAGAAGGGCGCCGAAGAAACACCCTGCCTGAAGGGTAGAGACAATATTGGCCGATAGATTGGCTTGGTCGGTATCATCTAGGCCAGTCAAGCCGTACTTGCTTGAGTAAAATGTTAGTTGGGGACGTGTAGGTAAGAAGGCCATGCCAGGGGAGCTTACTCCATGAAAGGCTCCATTTTGAGAACTCCGCCAATGATTCCCGTCTCCATTCCAAACAACATACCCCCGAAACATGCCTGTCAAGGTTAGCAAAAAGGAATTTGTTGCGGTACGGAAGCAGAACCAGAGGCAGGCCATACTGAACATGCTAGTGCATATACCCTCCATCCGTAGATTTCCGGTGGATCTGTTCGCATCGCCTCATTGTGGACGAGCTTCTTGAGAATGAATGCCATGGTACCGGCAAGAATCAAGTCGCGAAGTGCTTAGTTGGAGAATCCGATAGTGGTATAGAGAAATGGTCCAATCCTAGCCTAACTGCTTAATATTATGAGAAGCTCCACAAGCGGTGCTGTTTGGCACTTTTTGTTTTTGTTTTTTTTTTTTAATAGAAATAAAAGACCATTGATACAGGTAAAACAAGGAGTAGAGGGGAATATATAGCATTTCCCAGACATCTCCCAAAAACAGGCGAGCTAGGCCGGGTAGTTATAGGGCCAGGGATAAAATAGACAATTAGGGTCTACTTGTCTACTTGATAGACCGATAAAAAAAAGCTGTTGGACATACTGTTGGTCTTTGACCTGATGGTCGCCATGAGATAATTGGATGTTGTCTGAACCAAGCATAAGAGGAAACGCGAAAATTCAATTCCACGAATCCCATACCTTGAGCTGCCATAATGTAACCCCCGTCAGCTAACACCTAGGGCCTAGAAAGCCGTGGCATAAGCCGTAGCAGCTCTTGGGGGGGATAAAGCGAGCATCACTTCCCGTCTGGGCATGCAGGAAGCATCTGTTATTTGATGGCGCTAGTTAGTCAAGGGAGAGGGGTCACGCAGATGTGACAAAGGCATTATTAACCGGGGTGTGGGAATGGACTTAAGACCCTATAGTATTAGGGTGAAACTGGTTGGTACGGGAGTAGTGACATGATAAAGAGTTGGCCTCACAGGATGTTCAAGGGGCAACAAGGTAGCACATGCCGGGGGTTTGGACGTGGAGATTGTTTGCGGGGAAATAGTTACTCGTCAAATGATCTTCAAGCAGACGGTGATTGGTGTAGATATATTTATTTAGCCTAGACTTTGATCCGACTTGGCAAAATTGGCACTTATCACCTAGTTCATATCTAGTCCGTGGGAGCGAGGTGTAGTCGAGGGTAAATGAGGTTAAATGAGGGAGATGCCATCCTAGTCTCGAATTAGAGGAACAAACAGGACTAACAATCTAGCCCTCTTTTTTGCCAAGAACTCGGTAAAAAAGAGCACGAGACAGGTGTCAATATGACTAGGTACAGATACATTGAGTAATACGATAGATGAATTCTCCGTGGGTTGATCTTGAAGAGAACGAACTGACAATGTATACACTCAAATAGATAGTTGTAAGGTGTTGTTCTATACAAACAAGTGGAGGGAAACAGAAGGTAACTAACTACCTACTGTAACCTCAAAGTACCTACAGATGACTAAGACGGTTGTGACAGAGGTAGTTATATCCATCCAATCATATCGTACCTAGGTTACTAGGCAGGTTCTATATACGAGGATACAAGATACCTATTCGTCCACGAAAATTTACACGATTTCAAATCAAAATATAGGCCATTCTCATCCCTCAACCAGTTTCTTTAACCAGTCTGGAATCACCGGCGGACTATTCCATTTCCCCAGCCACCCATCTCGCCAGTCCTTCCCGTTACCATGCGCCGGCAAAGCAAACACGGCAGTCACAAACCAGACGTCCGCCCCCGCCTCCAAAGTAGCTCCCAAAGACGGTAATAGAGTTCGCCCATAAAGGAGATTTGAATTGGGATCCGCAAGGACGGTTCTTCCGGCACGCTCAACAGAAGGGGCTTGGAGCTCCACGAGCCCCACCGCACCAACAGAGGACACTGTGAGAGCCTTGTTGGATTCTGCTAGTGTTCCCTCGGCTGAGGAGGAGAGCTTATCCGTGACACCGAGCGGCTTCAGAATTCGACCCGTGTCGCTCTGACATCCGTAAATAGCAAAGGCACCTTCAGATGTTAAAATTTTTCGTCCGGTCTTGATCCGATGTGCTCGGATATGCCAGTTCTCGGTTGCTTCCACAGGGGGGATGAGGAATGTCTCGATTGAGACATCTGACCATGGTTGCCAGTCAGAAATTAGCACAGGCAGGTCTTCGCGAGTTTCGATCCGCGCGTTCGTGACGACCTGGCGTGTTTGCCAGACATCACCACCGTCGTCGGACAGCGCAAGCATGCTATCAGGGGCGTGTTGTTCCAGTTGATAGCCCCCTGTTGGCACGGAGTACCCGAAGGAAGCGCTGTAGGCGAACTTGCCATACTTGGCCTGAATTGCTTTAATGGGATAGTGACAGGCTTGGCCAGAAGAGAGCAGAAATGAATGTCCTCCGCGGTGGATGATCAAGTGTTTGGGGTAGGATAGGGTGGCTACGGCAGAGAGGAACGTTGGGTAGGGCTCCTCCTCGGCAGCCCAGAATGGGTGTGACTGAGGGAGGAGGAGAGGGACAAAAGACAGACAACACCAGTACGGAGAGCCCGGCGAGTTGTAGTTTTCGGTGAGATACATATTTGCATAAGAGTATCCGAGATTCAAGGTTCCGTCGCTATTAAAAATATCTTCCTGAGTCGCCCACCAACGAAAGTGTCGCAACAAGAGTCCTTTCACAACACCCCAGGTGAGCGGTGCAGGTGGTGTTACGTCTGCGAAAGCTAGCGCCCCCCAGAATCCAACCATGGCAAATCGATATGTCATAGATCGTCCAAATGGAATTGAACGTCCTGTAGCGGCAAATGAGGTATTAGAGTCCACGATTCTTCCACACAGTGTTTCTAGAGTGGGAAGGTAAGACCGTAGAAGAACGTACCATCGGGGTCAAAGTAATAAACAAAATCCAGCGCAAATTGTTTGGCCCGGTCACGATATCTCTCTGCTCGTGGCTTATCAAAGTCGCCAGCCAGTCTGGAGTAAAGCAGCTGAAGGAACTGGATAGCAAAGGAGCCCGAGTAGTAATCCATCTGGTGGTGGCTCTTCGGTCCATCGTTACTCCAGCCCCCGCCCACATGGAATGTATCTAGATGATCCATATCTGCTTCGATGCGAGGAAGCGAGTATGGTGCTCCATTCCTCCGCAAGCCCAAGTTGGCAAAGACCCGAAACCACAGCCTAGATAGGCATTTAGCCATCGAGTAAACCCAAGGCAATCAGGGGAAAAGAGCAGAAAGGAAGAAGCAGAAGAAGAAAAATGCCTTTCACATACCAATTCGTATTTGGCATCTCACGCTCATTGATGAGCGCTAACCAATTGGCAACATTTATCTTTTGTTGAGCTGTCAAGGGATCCCAGAACACCTCGGGCGCAACTGCCAGGGCGAATCCGATGGGACACATTTCCACCATTCGTTGATCCATGTCTTCAATATGGCCCCAATACTCTGGGCTTTCGGGATCGGTTCCCTGGATCAATCCCTCACGCCAATGAGCCGCCTCGGCATACTGGCATCCACCACCCACCAGAGAAGCTAGCCCCCAGAGAGGACGAGCAAAGCCTTCAATCTGCGCTCCACCTTCATCGAACCTGGTAGTTGATGACCCGATCTTCACACGGGAGCATCCCGGGGTAAAGTGTGATACGAGAGGGTTGAGAAGCGCCTGGCATGCTTCTTGGAGGTCGCTTCGAGTGCGAAAAGGCGACTTGCTAAACTGTTGGACGGGAGTCTTTCCATTAGCATGAACAGACATGATGAGCAGCTGGAGGCCGATTGCATACAACGTAAGCAAGAAGGAAGAGGAGAAAACAAAGAGGGGAGAATCAGTTGGAAGGGGGATGGGGAGTAGAGCCGATCAAACAGTTATCGCGGTGTTGATCGATGTCGGTATATATTCGTCCATTCGATCGGAAAAATTGGGCTAAAGATGCCCATTTTTTTAACCTGCCCCGCGTAAGAGAGACAGATCTATGAAGCTACCTAACAATTTACCCGGAAACGTAGGAAAGAGGAGAACAAGTGCGCAGAGTGCTGGTCCAGGCGCGGGGATGCGGGATAATAATGGGGTCGAATATCACCTGCAGCGATGGTTGGAAATGGCTTCCGTTGATGGCGCTTGATAGGTGGGATTTGTTTTTCCACCCATTAAAATTGTTTATGGATCTGTCGAGAGCACAGCCGCCAAGTCTATATAGGCTATATTTGCCCCTCGGTGCTATATTATCTGTCGATCATCAATGGTCGCTTGGGGAGAGATAGGTACCTACTACGAGCTTATACCAGAGCAAATACGGCAGCCACCTTACCATGTATCACGTTACCCACCACTACCTAATCTTATTTTGATAATAGGGTCAGCGAAACGCTGTGATGATAGACAACCGAGATATGACCTTCAGCAAGATTGGAACCATTCACTACTTGGTATAACTTATTCGTTGTTCGGTGCTGTAGCTTACGACATGTTATTACCTCAGGTCTCCAGTCGTAGTAGGCCTGCTGTATCTACAGGTCATCACATACTTTTAGGTTAAAAGCCATTCTTGCAACTTTCCATACATTAAACCAGCCGGGATATGGGCAAACCGCCGCCCTTGAGACCAATCAAGTAAAACTGACTCTGGCAGGATGGACTGTGTGGATTCGATAGCCATCAAGCCCCGATATCACTCAAGCAGAAGGTCTTCGTCATCATGCATAGCAACAGGCGTGAAAGTGGCCAGGTGCATGAGATGACTCCGGATCCATAAAAAAAGGGTTCTTAGTCCTGGGGGTGTCCAACCATGATATAGGCGACTTGATATGCAAGGCACTGTGGGTATGACGAGAATTAACCCCCATACCTCGGTGAGCTAGTAATGTTCTATCAATTATCTAGGTATGGTATATTCATAATGTACAGATTTGCCACAACCTATGGGCAACCGAATTTACTCGCAATGAACCTTGCGAGCTCCTGTATGGAAACGCTCTCCTCATCGTGGTATAGCCGAGTCTGCAAAATTTCTGACCACTGCGGCAACTGGAGTTCATGCAGGTTTCGCCCACTCAGGGCTTCATGTACAAGGGCCGCTTGTTTCGAAGCGACCAATGGGTCTTCTGAGGTCGAAATGTGACTTTCAATAATGGCACCATGCTTTAAGCGAAGAAATACACGCGCCTATCTCGAATTAGAGCCACATATCAGAGTGAAAATAATAATAATGATAAAAATAAACAAATAAATAAAGATTTGAATAATTCTTACCGAAGGCGGCAGAGAAGCCGGGAGTGCCGGCCTCTCTCGAGGATCCTCTTCAAATGGGTGCGTAGAAAAGGTGAACTGCGGGGTCTGTGTGTATTTCCATTCCAAGGACTTGTTGACAGAATATGAATTAGTTGAAAGAAAGCAACAGTGAGTCGGCTAACATTGAACCCAAGAATAAATCAATCAAACTCACCCGCAGCTCATCGAAGCCCTTTTTTATCTCAAGCTCACTGAAGGCTTGGGCGTCCCCCACAGCTCCAGCCACCCAATCCTCGCCGACGAACAACTCCGGTTCCTCATTGGCGTGGGCACGTTGCGCTCGCCGAACGGCATCCGGATTAGTCTGGTATAGTCGTGCAAATTCCTCCATCACGCTAGCAATCACAGATTGGATCGAGAATGGTACTAGAGCATCCCCTAGAGTGGAAGAAACATTCGCGACGGGAGATCGGACACTCTCAACTCCCTTGGCTTTGATAAAATCTCTCGCTGGAGATCGCAAGAACGACCCCAGAATATCAATATTTGGCGAATCTAGCAAGCACGTCCCATGGTGAAGGGCACGGTGTCTCGTCAATTTAAACGCTGACCCGGATATCTTCCGCGGTTGTTCCGCTGACCGGGACATCACAATATCATGGCGGTCATTAACGCTGGTATTTATCGCCCCAACTCGGTGCAGCGCGCGCACCATCATTTCTGCATGCTTATTCCGTGTAAAGCTTGTCCGAGGGGATATCACACTATAGTTTAAATTTCCCGCGTCGTGAAATACTGCGCCGCCGCCTGATCGTCGTCGAACGAGGAGAACCTCATCTTCATTGTCATCCCCAGCCTCCACACGATCATTCTCTAGGATTGGGAGATTGGTCTCTAGCCAGGGGTTCTGATTCCTGCCGATCACAACGCAAGGCCGGTTGACGTAGAGGAAGAGAATGCTCGATTCGGGTGGGGCGTGTTCTAGGAGGAAATGCTCTATGGAAAGGTTCACGAAGGGATCGGTGGACAGCGACTGGTAAATTTGGTGCAGAGCGGACGGACGAGAGGCGAGCTGAGCCAGCCGATCGGGGGAGAAAGAGGAATTGTATCGGACGGAGAGGCCACCAGGGCTCCTCCTACAGCGGGAAGAGAGCCAGCATGAACCAGGAGGTTGGAGGCGCATCGAGACGTTCCGGAGCAGAAGGAGGAACGAGCGGCTGGTAATAATGGGGAGCTTCTTTTCCTTTGCTATTGTTATTAGATGTATTAGAAGAGAGCGACCGTCATGTATTCATGTATCGTACCATACTATAAATACTATCAGGTCATACAATATTGTAATCACTGTAATGTGATTGTCAGGTAAAATTCATAGCGCTCCGATCCCCGGGCGCTAAGCCTGATTAGGAGGTGGCAGAGTGACCAAAAAAGATTCCGCTTCTTCGAGTCACAGCACGAGAATCATAAGATTTCTTGCCATCGCTACCTATTTTGCCTTCAATTTGCCTGGATCCTGCTGTTTAAGGGTTCAATCTTCCCCCGTGGTACTCACTTGTGTCTGAGAGCGAGCAAAAACAGTTTTAATTCCTACATCTCCCACGAAACCCTAACTACTCCCAGCCCACCATGTCAACGTGGGGTGAATACTTCCGAGTCACCACGTACGAATTCCCCAGACTCCGCACTCTTTTTTTTTCTCCCTTCTCTATAACTAACCCATGGGATTACTTTCATTAGTTATGGTGAATCCCACTGCCGCTCTGTCGGCTGTATTGTCGATGGCTGCCCCCCCGGCATGGAACTCACAGAAAATGACATCCAACCCCAGATGACTCGGAGACGTCCTGGTCAGAGCGCTCTGACCACCCCGCGCAACGAGAAGGATCGTGTGGAAATTCAGTCTGGAACTGAGTTCGGTGTCACCCTAGGAACTCCAATTGGCTTGATAGTACGCAATGAGGACCAGCGACCAAAGGACTACGGCAACAAGACCATGGACATGTACCCCCGCCCTAGTCATGCAGATTTCACCTATTTAGAGAAGTATGGCGTCAAGGCCAGCAGCGGCGGTGGGCGAAGCAGTGCCAGAGAGACCATTGGTGAGTTCCTCCTATCTATAAATAGACTCACATGGAGTCTCTTCAATTCATTTGCCCCTCTAATACAATTGAAGGTCGTGTCGCCGCCGGTGCCATCGCCGAGAAATACCTCCGCCTCTCCCATGGCGTCGAAATCGTCGCCTTCGTTACCTCTGTCGGCAACGAGTACCTATTCCCTCCTACACCCGAGCATCCCACTCCCGCCACTAATCCCGAATTCCTCAATATAATTGAGAAGATTACCCGCGAGGAGGTCGACTCCTTCGTACCCACCCGTTGCCCGAACGGTGACGCCGCAGCCCGCATGACTAAAGTCATCGAGCAGTTCCGCGACAACAGCGACAGCATCGGCGGCACCGTCACCTGTGTGATCCGCAACGTCCCTGTAGGCCTCGGGGAGCCTTGCTTCGACAAGCTCGAGGCCAAACTTGCCCATGCTATGCTCTCCATCCCAGCAACCAAGGGCTTCGAGATCGGCTCCGGCTTTGGTGGTTGTGAGGTCCCTGGATCCATCCACAACGACCCCTTTGTCGTCTCCGACGTCGAGACCAAACTTGGCACATCAACCACCACCAAGCAACGTCTGACGACAAAGACCAACAACTCCGGCGGTATCCAGGGCGGTATTTCCAACGGTGCCTCCATCTATTTCCGCGTCGCCTTCAAGCCCCCCGCAACCATCGGTCAAGCTCAGGCCACCGCCACCTACGATTTCGGGGAGGGTGTCCTTGAGGCCAAGGGTCGTCACGACCCCTGTGTTGTTCCCCGTGCAGTCCCTATCGTCGAAACCATGTCCGCTCTCGTCATCATGGATGCCCTAATGGCTCAGTATGCCCGAGAGAGTGCAAAGAATCTGCTCCCCCCGCTATCAAAAACGATTCCCACTCGTCCTACGACAAATTAAACCTTTTTACTTCCTTCTTTTTCGGTTGAAGAAAAGAAAAAATGAAAATGAAACATTAGATATCTACGAGATAAAGTGACACAAGCAATATATCCGTTTTTCTTTTTCTTTCAACTTTGTCACCAAATAAATTTTTTTTTCAAAAATTCACGTAAAGCATTGAATATGATTTCCCTTTATCTATATAATTCATCATGCCCCAATTTCATGAACTCATATTCAACTGAGTAGGTACTTAAAAACCTTCTCGTCCACAAGAAAAGTAACACTTCCCCCGCCCCTTTTTTTTAAAAAACAAAAAAAAAATCATTTACTTGTTTCCCTCCTTGCCTCCCCCTCGGCTTTATCGTGATCAATGTTTACAAGTGTTAATAGACAAGAATATATCAATCTACTACTTTCTGCTACTTTACTTAATCTATTTTCTTTTCCTTTTTCTTTTTTTTTAAAAAAAAGTTCCTTTCTTAGGATTAGGAGAGGGGTAAAGAAAAGTAGTCCAAAAAATCTTTCATATTTCAAATCATTCATTCGCACACCGCGTTTGCTCGGTAGCCTTTCATAACATCGTGTAAACAATTTGATAAAACACCGAAAAAGAAGAGAATGGAAAATAGAAATCGAAAAGGGGAAGGGGGTAAAATAGAGAAAAAGGGAATAACCAAAAAAAAGGGGGGTGCTTATGCAGCAACACAAAATAAAAAAAAAAGATAATACCTACAATTGAAGAAAACATGAGACTAGAATAAACATGGAGCAAGGGGAGCCAATTCAATGCAGAGAAAGCCAAACAAAGCAATCTATGACGCACTATTACTTCGACTTAACGATTTCTCTGAGAGGTTATCCAAGTTATCTGTGGAAGTCGCATTAACGACCCTTAATCTCTCCTTCGGCACTGTAAAAGTAACTTGAACTCTCCTGCCTTCTACAGCGCCCTCAACGTCCCAATCCTCATCAGAGTCCAGATCCATCATTTCTTCCACACCGAAGTCATCGCGCGTAGAGCGGGCCGAGTGGAGACCTTTCTCACGCGAGCTTTGAGGGTCAGCACCCCAATCTTTAGCCCCTCGCTTGCGTCTGAAGAGCTCAGCGGATGCACTGACGGATCGCTGGGGGATTCTCATCTGCATTTGAGGTATTCCGGTGACGGTATCCCGACCCTCGATCCCGGATGCAAGAGAGGCTGTGTTATTTCTCTCTCTATTGAGGCTATGCAGGTCTGTGGGTGGCCGCTTTAGTGAGGCAGAGAGGACTCGTCGAACATTACCAATCCACTCTGTGGCTCGGGGTCGATTATTGCTTGTCGGTTTGGGAAACAGATCTAGGAAGGTGGAGGCCTCGGAGTGTCTATCACTTTGCTGGAGGAGATGCTCACCCTCCGCTTGTCGTTGAGAAAGTGATGTCTGGGCGGTCGAATAGGAGTCGGATGAGTAACGCTTCTCATAGAAGATGGCTGTCTTCCCGCTATCTCGTGTTCGAATAGTGTCTCTGCTATATGAGGGTAGGGCGGTGGATCTATCGGGGGATTGGCTGCCACTAGGTGGCATGCTCCCGCGAGAAAAGTGAGCTGATTTTGCGGATCTCGAGGAATCAGAAAGGTTGGATGAGGTACGATCACTATTATCTGGCAAGGAGGAACCTTCCCCATCCATAAAAGCCACTGCAGCAGCAATATCTGAATGCTTCGGAGAAGCTTTGAGGTCGTAAATTGTGGGCTCAACTCTTGTTTCTTGAGGTGTGAGGAAGGGCGGATCCGTGAAGTGGTCATCGGTTTCGCGCATATCGGTATTCTCCGCTCCACATGTTTCATCTTCCTCCCCTTCATCAATCGGATGGATATCTCCAGTAACTTCTTTTCTCTTGTAGTCATATGGTAAGGGTGGGCGGTACATTCTAGCACTCAGTCCTAGCTGGGTAGGTTTAGTAGGACTAGGAATACCCCCGAGTAGGCCCGTTCTCTCAGCAGCTGTGTCCCCTGTGTCATGCCAACTTGTTCTCTTTCCAGAGTTGGAATTATTGCTCCAAGGGTAGTCACTATTTTCTTCCGTCTCTACCATGGAAGGCCGCCGCACACTACTCGCCATGTACCCATCATCCCTCCCCCAGAAGTGTGGTCTTTCCGCCCCCAAGGCCAGCTTACGAAGCTCTTTATCCCGTGTCCGCCGGACCCTGCGCCTCCTGCAAAAATAGAAAGTGAAAATTGCAAGGCTCGCAAGGGCCGGAATCCCTAGGCCCAAGCCTACTCCCAAGCCCACCTTTCGTGGGGAAGATGATTGTGAATTTGAAGGGCGGTTATCGGCATTCTGTTGGCGAACTGCGAGTGGATTTTCGTACACGGCAGCCCAGCTATCTGCAGTCACATTATAAAGGTAGGTCTTAGAGTTGGGCTGGTGACCATTTGAGGAGCGTTTCGACAACTGCGATATATGGTAGCCTCCTGTGACCGCCATGACTTCACCAGGGAGCATTGTTGCCGCATGCCCATAAATTCCAACACCTTCATCAAATCCAGCACCGCTCGTAGATGGTATTGTCCATTTCCAGTTCCCAGAGCCGGCATAGCCTCCTCCTATATCAAGAATGACCAGTTGAGGCATCGCCGGGATGCTAGTATTGCCAACCCAGCCTCCAAACACAATAACTTTACTCCCATCGGTTGATAACACCGCAGTATGGCCAGATCTAGGCTCAATTAGGGGCGTTTCACGGATGGCTAGCTCAGTCTGTGATGTCTCCGATATCGATTCGACGGTTACAAAGCTCCAGCTATTCTGTGGTGCGGAAAATAGGGCAAGCTCAGACATGTTAATGAATGCCTGTTGAGTGTGGCCCCCAATCAAAAGAAAGTCCTGCTGCTGGCGCTCTTCACCCTCAGTATACGCATGTGTTGCCTTCAGGGGAGTAATGGTAAATCCCGCCTCTGGGATTGGAGGTGCCCTATCACCCGTGGTTGACGCTTTATAGTAATCATCATCGTTAGCGACCGGGGGGTCCAGAAGTATCATCGATTGTGAGTAGTTGGCTGCTGCAATCCAGTTTGCGTTAGAAGTATTGGAAAGCGGACACATCCCGGCAAATGCATAAAAAGACGACTCGGTTGTATTTGAAGAGGCAAATGTAAAACCTGCGGAGAGGTAATTTGGTCCTTGAGTAACAAAACCAATTTGACCTTGATCCTGAGAGACCAAGAACTTTTCCCACGTTCCATTGCCAACTGAGCTGTTAATGTCCGGAACAAATTGCCATAGCTCATCTGAATTGTTCGAACCCCAACAATCACCAGTGAAAATTTTTATTACGCCGTCTTCATCAATGGCAGGAATATAAGCAGATGGCCTAGCGCCAGATCGAAATGGTACATCCTCTAGCAGAAGTGTATATGGTGGGTTGGATGCGTCTATTTCCGTAAAAATATTTAACGAGAGAAATTCGATTCGATTCCTTGAGTCAGCCTCTGAGGATCGTAGCAAGTAAGCAAAAGAGGTATTCTGCTCAGGTGTATATAGAAGGCTCGAAGGCGTGTAGGGGAGGTCTGCAAGGACTTGGGTGATGAAGAGCTGAGCGCAGAAAAGTGCCGGCACTAGGGCGATGCCAGCGGGCATTCGGTAGGTTCGAGACCACCGATGATCCATGAGACGGATCCAAAGAACTTCAGAAGGCCGCGATACTCGAGACAAGGGTAGGACATCTATTACGGCTGTTGGGGACACGTCTGGAACTCTACCCACCCGACATAGATGGGCTCTGGGTTAAAGAATGCTGCCTCTTTTCCTTGGTAACAGCAGAGACAAAAGGATGAGATTGAGTGTGTTCAGAAAAAAGTTGGGGCGTGAAGAAAATGGAGCAGTAAACAGGCCACCTGCCGGTCTCTGCAGGCCAACCACGAATCTAGATCTTCTCGGTCGCGTCGGAGTGTTTAGATAGTCAGATTAAGCCAATTGTCATTCTACTTAGTTACTATTCCCCACGATGAATGACATACTCTTTGGGTGAGTGAGGGGTCGAATAGTCCATGTAAGCCACAGCATCAGCAACACGGCTGGTTGCGCGGGCAACGTCCGAGTCATCCATGGTTGAGAAGATAATCGATCGAGGTCCCATCGATGACTTACAAGAACAAGGAAAAGAACGCCGCAAATGAAATCGAGTAAATAAACATTTATGAAGCAGAGATACGGAATAAGTAGAAGTGGTAAGTTTGACACATTCCATCGACACAAGTTAGATGTTTAAACGTGGGAAGTGGAGTACAAGTGAGACCTTCCCGCTCCCGCCCTTGCGCGCTGTCAACTACATCCCTACTAACATATGAGTCCCGTCACTTTTTGTCTCAGCCTTAGTTCATCTAAATCATTAAAGGTCTTTAGACATTATTCTAGATTATCTTTGCATGACAAATCTGTCAGGGGCTCTCTTTTCTTCTTCCTACGCTATACATGATTACTCTATGTCTACTAGTTGTTCCTACAACATCAGCAGCAAAAGTATAGCCATGTTTAAGTACGAGATGGATGTCTGAGGCTATAACTTTCCCAGAATGTCTTAGAGTAACTTTTTATTACATTCCAGCATATATCAAAGTCTTTTTTTTTTTTTTTTGATATAGCAGCCTGGCTGACAGCCCTGGGTCCAAAACTGAACTCTATATTGAGGTAAATCCTGCTAGCAAAAACGCTATGAAGCATGACCCCCAAGATCCACACTAACAATCATCAACTATTCGCTTAGTACGTTCATATTTGGCCTGAGCACCAGAGTATCCTCCCGCCAAGAGCAAAATGCCTATCCTCCCTCTCCAATCTCCATAGAGGAGACCGATATAGTCCGTTGTGAGATTCCACCACCCCGTCGTGGGAGATCCCGATTGCCCCAAATTATGAGTCCAAGCGCATCATGAATGTGGGGCTACAGATTGCGTTATATCTGAAATCAAAAAAAAAATATGGCCCGTCTGCTCTCAATAATCTGTCTTAGTTAACCCAATACCCTCCTTCGTCAAGGGTTATTCTCATCTTACTACCTAGGTAGGTTTTATCTGACAGAAAACTTGCCAAGGAAGCAACCTTTCCAAATCCAAATCAGGTTAAGTATTTCAACTGAATCACGATATAAGACTAAATTACGAATGCTACCAACACTCCAGAGGGTCGGAGGGTTGGAGAGTTGATGGTCACAATCCCCCGGTGGCAATAAACTGTGTACTGTGTATGGTATCACCAAAGTCTGCCTCTAATAAAGAAGAAATCAGCGTCCGCCTGGGATATTTTCGAGTAGGAAGGTAGGAAGCTAGTTTGACTACTTTGGCACTGCGCCAACACTATTCTCCACCAGGGAGTAATTGAAAGCAACAGCACTCCAGTCCCTATCGGCTAGAAGAAGGGAAAATGGAGCATCGATTAGGAACATAGAGCGTGCCAAAAAAAAATCCAGGTCTGAAATATATAAAATATAGTATTTATTAGGCGAAAGAAAGTGCACAGGATGGAATCACTAACATGTGTTATAGACCTTATAATAGAAGCCAATCTTAAAGGTGGGGGGGATGGTAACATTAGTTAATCTCCGAAGTCTGCTAACAGCAGCTCCATACAATCTCTTATTCGAGCCCCATTATCTATCAAATAAAAGCATAGGTCAGTTAAGCTCCCATGCAAGCAAGAGTATCATCTTAAATAAATAAAAGATCCCTCTCCGTGTGATATCCGATATTCGTAACTCACATAGTAAGACATTTTGAGAAAATACCTCATGATTTCAGATCCAAAGGGCAGGAAAGCGATGGAAAGAATATAAGACCACGCACCATGCTTCAGAGCCACACAAAGGCCTGAAAATGGCATATCTGACTATCATTCCAGCCATGAGTCTGTCATACTATATATTCGGCCAACATCCCGGGATCCTCCAAAGCCCACGAGGTTGCTAATCACCCATCTAGCTTGTGAACACGTGGTGGTAAGAGGAGAATATCCATTGGGATGGGTTATACAGAGTAAATATCAGCATTCTAAACAAAAACTGCAAGGGTCAAGCTTGCTCGCGAAAATTGGCTGCCCAGTTTAGCAACGATTCACCCTGTAATACCAAATACCTAACCTCCTAACTAATTGCTTGGCTAAAATGCAGGGTTGAAGATCCCAGCGACAGCACGGAGTACTGTGAAGCACTGTATCACAAAGATACGACCTTTTAGGATATCTTTAGGGGTTCGGGCAAGAGCCATTATTCTCAACCCTTAGTCTAAAGCTTTCCTGACAGAAAGCATATGACGCAAGCGCCACCGTCAGTGCTCAAAATTAATAGTAGGCCGATGTCTCCCTATCGCTCCACTTCGTTCGCAGAATGCAGTTGGGGAGTTCTCTACCCGGGCCCAATGACAATACGACATCTCAAGAGGCCAAAGCCCAGTCGGAAAGAGTCGGTTAGCCGCCGAAGCCAATGGTGCATCAAAGGCCCTCCACGATGCAGTGATCCTTTCTTAGGTACGGAGGACGATTGTTCGATTATTCCATTATTAGGCAGGTTTGGCTTGAGTTTTTTGAAAAATTAAAGGAAAAAAACTGTTTCTTATTTTCCTTTTCCACTCCTTATGGCCACTTCCGGTCTAATGCCCACAAGCTTGCAGGGGTGGCTCATTACAGTGCCACCTCGGAGGCCAATCAAAGCTGATTGGTAGTTACTACTCCCTGTAGAGCATGGGTATCAAATAATGCATATGCGATATTGGGATGGAGGTCGTATCCGATGTGGATTCTATTGGATATTGATAATGATGCGATGAGGCTAGCAGAACCTGTTTAAATACTTGTATGCAGGGGGTCAGTCAGATAGAGTATACCCAGTTGGATCACGGTCGCAGCTCCGGATGGGCCTATCAGTAGTAATAATTAGCTCAACGACGCTGCCTACATGCACTGCTCTGTTAACGCTTGAAACGGGGGAAGGTTGCCCCCCCGGACAGTGGACTCGGCCCCCGGAGAGAAGGATCCATGGCGATGCGAGCCCTGAGGTCTGCAGCAGATTCTATCTTTGACCTAGCGTTTGAAGATACCGACTAGTAAGTTAAGTAAGCCCGTTTACCTCGTAAACAGGAGACCGTCCCTGGGTACTGAAGCATGGAAAGTAATACGGAATATTACGCCGCCTCATAGCCCGGCTATTTACATCAGAGTCCAACCACAGCACACACTAAAAAGCTTGGTTTTTAAGCAGCGGACCAATCGTAAAGACGGCGATATATTGCCTGCCCATGGACAGTTTAGACGAATATGCAAGAGGCTATATTAGGAGTGGCAGGACGGAGTATTAGCGGGTTTTTCCATCTGATTGATACTAAGTAGGCGTAGGTGTGGATCAAAATAGTCTTGCAGGTGGAATAAACTAATTGTGACAATGATAAGAGTTTTCTTTCTTTTTTTTTACGGACAGACAGGAACATTCTAAAAATTAAAATCTTAACCTCTCTGAGTTAATAATAATGGGAAAGGAAAAAAGAATATGATACTGGCACCTCCCGGAATCGAACCGGGGCTGGCACGGCCACAACGTGACGTCCTACCACTAGACCAAGGCACCTGTTGCTATGGAAATCGTTGCGGACTTTGCCTCTATAACTCAAGGCTTAAATTTTTCCAAAAAGCGTTAAACCGAAACATCGAACGAGGCTTGAGAAAACGTGTACTACCGAATCATTTGTTCTAAACTACTACTACTGTATTCAACTTCTCCAAAATTTTGCTGTTTTAAGCATACGATGTATTCTGTAGCTACTTATGTGCACTGTCAAACTGTTTAGTTCTCCCCTTCTAATGCTCTGGGTAAATGTTCATAAAGCATTAAAATATCTTGTCTCGCAAAATATATAACCAAACTTAGTTTTTGGTTGTAATACCCTCACTGAGGGTTTGTTGCCCGCATTATCTCAACCAAGGTCAAGAACCCCTTCACGCATATATGCACCTTGCCACCTTTCCTTTCCCATGTATAATAATAATAATATATATATATATAAAGGACTAAGACGGAGAAGGGCTACAATACTCCGGCCATCACAATATTCAACCCCTTGTCAAGTAACATGGGCTTGCCTACCTAGTGACATCTGTCAAGGATTTAACCGTGCTGACCTTACCCCCCCCAACAGGGTAACAGATGATGTATCCAGTGATACGCAGCTGGAGCATTGTATTTGTCTTTATTCGGTAGATATGGACTGGACTGTTGATAGACAGAAAAATCCTGGATAGACACACTTATATGCAATGACGACAACAACAACACAAAACACCCCTTCAAGAAAAAATAAAAAAAAGGGCAAACGAAGTCGACTGTAATCCCTAGCGGACGAGTAGCGAGTAACAGGCAGGTAGTCGTGGTAGCTCGATCAATGGAGACAATGGCTGGCTGTAGATTAAGACCGAGACACCCAATTACAACAGGGAACGTGAGTTTTGGATATATGAAATGTTTCTATGACATGGTACAAAGACAGGATGAAGTATCATCCAGTATAGATCTACTATGTCCTACATAGGTACCTAGTAGTCATTATATCATACCAGATACTTACCTAACTCCGAACGCCAGTGACTAGGTAGGCCCACAATCTCTATCGAAGTAATGTTGTCAGTCAACGCACCCCCAAAGATTAAGAAATACTACCCTATAGACCGAGGGGAAAAAAAGCACATATTATATGCACTGCTTTTAGAGCCATTCCACCCCCTAGGGGCGGAATATAATTATAATAAATGAATAGTCTAAACACATGCTGGCAGAAAGTATCACCCTCAAACATTTGATTTGTACATGAGATGGAAACTCAAACAGCCAACAATTGCACCGCAAATATATGCTGGAACGGAAAAGCGCCTGGTGAGTAGGTATGAAATAGCCTACCTATACGGCGGTTGAATAGTTTGCCTTCCAAACCAATTGCATGAACCAAGTCGGTCCAACAGGTACTCTATACTACCCCTCACCTCGAGAGCATAGGCAAGGTAGCCCCAGCACAGCAGTCTCACAGTATTTTTTTCTGTAACAATCAGCCAAGTAAGAATTTCCATGTAGATCCCTGCTTGGATGAGGGAGGTCGGGATTGGGTGCGCGGAAAAATATCCTAGCAGGTAAATGCTCTGCTATAGGTATTGTGTAGTAGTTAAGTGGCTCCCTATAATGAACAGGAAAATAATAAGAACAGATCTATTATTTCCCTTTTTATTTTTTCTCTTTTAAGCGCTCTCCTCTTTTCCCGCTTCTCTCTGATGGGGAGTTTCACCGGTATCGTCGTGAGTTGACGACCAGTAGATGGTAATTCCGATTATCCCAGACAACCCATTTGCAGGGGAGACAAAGGCACGTTGGGTTGCATACAACTAAGAATTGAGAAAAGAATAGTAAATTTTTGTGTCATAGTCATACATGTCTTAAATCTAAAAAATCTAAGGTGGAAAAAAAAAAAAAAAAAAAAAAAAAAAGATAGCGAGGTGATGAATGTGGCATACTGGAATTGGGCTTCAATGACGTAGGTAAGGACCCAGTAACTAATTAGTGGCTCGAGGGGCAAAGTGACTGCATGTACGCCAATACCTATCCGGAGAACTAGTCATATCGAAAGGAATTCCTAGGGTCTGACGGGAGTCGTTTGAGACCAAACTAACTCAGGTCTCCCAAGGTTTTGCCGTGTGTCAAATTAACCCTCCTTCTACTCCTAACTTCTCCCTCCGTGTGTGCCGTGTTCAGTTTAGAATAATACCTGCAGGTTATAATTTACAGACATTGAGAGTCATACAGATTACCTACTAACGATAGGCTACTTACATCGGAGCGGAAAACCCTTTTTTTTACAGCCTATTTTGCTTCCCCTCCCTGCCTCTTCCCCCCCCCCTTTTTTTTTTCTTCTCACTTCCTCTTCATCTTCCGTTCTTTATTAAAAGTAGGTGGGTTGTTGCGTCTAATTCAGCCACACCTCGTGGAATAGATCAGGCTGCTATGCATAATAATCTTGAAAAGGCACTTCATTGTGCTTTGTATAGGAGAAATCAAATCCATTGAAAGTTTAGTCTATTTTTAATGATGGACGATCGAGGAATACCATTCACTAACTGTTGCTGTAGCTCTGAGCACGCTCCAACTAGGATTTCTTGGACGTAACAAACCTTGAATTGAAATTGTACTTCCACTCTGGGCGTAGGTCATTATGAGGGACCCATGGAGAAATTAAGCGTGTTAGTGAGTATGAAGAGGAGTCCGCGTTGCTTTTGCGACCCTGGAATTTGGATTGGTAAAGTTTTTTTCTTTTTTCTTTTTTATATACATATAAATATACATGTACATGTTCAAAAAAGAGAAGGGGAAAAAAGCAGAAATTAGAAAATTGAAGGGGAAAAAAAAAGGGAAGTAAAAATGAACGTAATTGATTAATTGATGGTTTGTGTTTGGTTGATGATTTGATTTTAACTTTCCTTTTTGTCTTCATCTTCCCTTTTGCCACCACCAGTTGTTATTACCTATTAATACCTACATTTGTGTTTGTCCCCAGCCCTTGACATGCTCGTGTGGTTGTTAGCCCGTTAGAGAACAGACCTCCTGCTGAAAGCAAAGCTAAGGGAGCTACCGTGATCTAATTGGGGTATTGCGAGCGGTTGCGACTACTGTAAGTAATGTACTAACAGTGTAAAAAGCACTGCGTTGAGTATGAAGAAAAAAATACCGCTATGACGCTGGAAATATACATAGGTATATGCAAGAAAGCAAGCAGATCGAATCGAACCTGCTAAGGGTTTTCATGGATACCTATGATTTAATACGTTGATGCCTTCCTAGGGTACGCGAAATCCCCCGACCAAGTAGCCAGTATCTTTATTATTAAGGTGGTGATAGTTAAGAGATAGGACCCACGGAGCACTGCTCCGTAGGTAGATCTAGAGATCTTGGCTGGCTGGACTGGTATTTTTTTGGTTGACAGGTGTCAGACATGGTGGTCTGTTCTGAACTTCTGATAAGATGAGTTGAGTAGAAGGGCTAGCGAAAGCCTGGTTGATAGGAAAATGAGTGACAGGGTTTAAAGGAGCCAAATCAATGGTTCAGTCGTCGCCGCACACTTTTTAGTGACCAGTTCGCAGAGTGGTAGGTGTAATTCAGGTACGGCAAAGACAGGCGAAGAGTTCAAGATGGTTGCAGTTATGACTCGTTGACCATGGGCGGGGAGGATCCCCTACGTAAAGATTGGTCCACTGGGTGGATACTCGGCGGGACAACTTGTCATTAGTCTCAACTTTTAATTTTCATTTTATTTCTTGATTGCCTCTTCAGAAAAATTTTTTTTTGCTCTAGAGGTCAAAAATGAAGTGGTGCAAGGAATAGAGGAAATTTATCTACAGTCTTTATCTTTTTTATAAATGATGTTTCACTAAGCTAGGAAATTTTTAATTCAGCTTACTGTAAGAGAGAAACAATCTAACCTTGCCTGTCTTAGAGGTAAGTTAAGCACTGTCTTCGAGCTTTGCGCCTACCACAGATTGTCTGGTCGTACGTATTGGTTGGAGCCATGGATAGAGAGCTGGAGGGCCCAAGCCTAACCCACTACCTTGGCTATACTACTGTGAGTCCAAGATAGACCGGATGGCCGGCCGAAGTGGCTTCAACTGAACTTAGTCCCTTTAAAGGTCCTCAAGGACCAATCCGCAACCCGGATTTACGATGGACTTTACAGCAGCCTGCGTAACTTACTCGGTGCGTACCGTAAGTATATTACCTGGTATGCATCATGACATTAGCACTTCTTAATTTTGAAACTAAGAGTAATAATAGTATCATCCTAATGATCCTATCTATTTATCACTATTACAATAAGATTCAAGAATTGTTGATAGTGAATCGATCAGATTATATGCTGGGGACCAAGACTCGATATTTCCGACAGCAATCTGCGATCAAGAAGACTTTCCAGGTAATTTAATTCTCGATTATTATTATTGTTCTCCTAACTCTTATTATAGTTAATCTTCTTTCCCCCTAGTAATAGACGAATGGTAAATAATACCTTGGAAAACCGTACAGCGTAGTTACTGTGCTTCTCCTTACCAATAAAAACCATGTCCGACATTCTCATTGCCTTTCCCCTCCTCTCCCATCCGCCTGACAAAAGCCCGCTTGACCCTCTCGGTCTCTCATACGAAACCCAAACCTGAATGATTATTATTATTATTACCACCACCACCACCTCTTTTCTCTCCTCCTGCCATTACTGGGCCTCATCTTCGTCCACATACACCTCTTCATTACTTCTTCATCTTACCCTCTTCCTTTTTCTCTTCTTCATTTCTTTCTTTCCTCCTTTTCCTTCATCTTCATTTTGCTCTTTCTCCTTACTAACCCTACCCCTCCTTTAATTTTCTCTTCTCTCTTCTTTTTTAATTCATTTTATCTCCATTATCTCTCAGCATCTTCTCCCTCTCTTCACATTCAGGCCTCCTGACATTTAAGAGCTATCGCATATTGCGCTTGTCGTATTTCGTTTCCTTTTTTGATATCCAACATTCCTTTCCTTTGCCCTCCGACGACCCTCCCCTTTCACCCGAATCCCATTTTCTCTTAGATCAACCTACGATCTCCGCCTTTCAACATCCTCGCTTACGGACACAATCACAAACCGACTGTATCCAGGTGCTGTAGCAGGTCTATCGCCCGAATCAAGTCTTTTTTTTTTTTTAGTATATCCGTTGTCTGGCACACGGTCTTCTCGCCAGGCCAACTCATACCTATGACTCACCTCACTTTTGTCCGAGTCGAACACTGGGGGTAATGCCGATCGATTCGACCGTGCTTAGCTTGCCCCGAACAATAAGATATTCGGAAAAGATTTAAAAAGGCATATAAGTAAGAGAAAAGGAAATTGCGGAGGCAGAAGGCATATATTTAATATTCAAAATCACCACGAAAAAAGAGGATGCGCACTTGCAATTCGGACCGTGGGTTAGTTATATAAAGGATATGAAAATGACCGATCGGCCCCCTTCAGAATTCAGTCTGGAGGAATCCACACATGTGGCTGTTCCAAATGGTCAATTATCGGAACGCATTTATAAACGGGGGTCAAATAGATCCAACGAATCGCTACTCCCTTCATCGGATCTTGATTCCCGACAAAATCTCACCAAGCCGCCCAACTCTAAAAGTCCTCTCCCAAGCGACGTGGCGGATTGTCAGGCATCAATTCGACATCCGTTTCCCCATCTATATCACTCCTCCGGTACTTCACGATCACCGTCTACCCGAACGTCTTCGAGCTCCCTACAAGCGTTGAACGAGGATACCGTGGTTGATGCTCGGTCGGATCACGGCCATCTTGGGCGCAACGCAATTCCACGAAGATTATCCCAGATGGGACAGCCAGACATTCAATCCGCAGAATATCCAGTCTATCCTGACCAGTCATACGCTTCTCTTCAGTCACAAATCCATCCCACCTATCATCCTCCCTTCCTTCGAACACGAAGTTCTTACCCATCACGGACAGATAATCTCCCCCGCATCACTCCCTCCCGTCATTCCCGCACTGCAGGCAACACCCCCGTATCCAGCCCTGGCCTTTTTTCTGTCAACAGTCCACGTTCCACTCCCTTTGGATCCGATGATGAAGGTCACATCAGTAGTCCTTATCTCCACCCAACGCACCTTCAACCCCCTAAAGAGTGAGTATACTTCGCGCTTTTCTTATCAGTCGATTGCAGGACGGTCAAAAAAATTTTACTTACCATTCTATTGTAGGACCCATACTGCCGAGGTAGATCGCGATACTGTGACTGGGAATAAGCTTATCAATCAGTATGAGATTCTCGAGGAGCTCGGGCGTGGTGAGCACGGAAAAGTGAAACTGGGTCGTCATGTCACAACTCGTCAAAAGGTGGCGATCAAGATCGTCCAACGATATTCGAAGAGGCGTCGTCTAGGGAAGCTCGGGAATGCCGAGGACAAGGTCAAGAAGGAGGTCGCCATCTTGAAGAAAGCCCGACACCCCAATGTGGTTAGCTTGTTGGAGGTGATCGACGACCCAAATCGCCAGAAAGTTTATATAGTGCTTGAATATGTCGAGAATGGCGAAATAATATGGCGCAAACGCGGGCTTCGGGAGATCGTCTACGTCGACAAGCTCCGACTCGAGCGTGAAAAGTCTGGCTTATTTGATACACCAGCCTTCATAGAAGAGAGCCAGCAGTACATAAAAACCGCCCAACATCTTCGCCGCCAGCGCGAAAAAGCACGCGAGAGGCGCCAAACGCAGGCGGAACTCGCACAGCAAGGACCTATCCCCGCCTGGAGTTTGGAGCATGGAGCAGAATCGGATGATGAATTGGGCCCTGAACTAACGATCGCTCGTACGACTAGCCGGTCTATCGCGATTCATGCCAATCCCGAGGAAACCCAATCTTCTCCCAGCCATTCGTATGCGTCGACTCACGACTCTGCGTTAGCTGCGATGGAGGGCAGCCTGCTTGGTGCCCATACCGATAACTCATTTGAGAGAAGGTTTAGCACAGCATCTAGTAGCTTTGGATATGCTCCTTCGGAACCTGAGTGGATTCCTGATGACGACGATATGTCTTATGTCCCATGTTTGACGCTTAATGAGGCACGCAATGCATTTAGGGACTCGCTACTTGGGCTTGAATACCTGCATTATCAGGGAATCATCCACCGCGACATTAAGCCAGCAAATCTTTTGGTTACCAGCAATCATCGAGTGAAAATATCCGATTTTGGCGTCTCCTACCTGGGGCGGCCGATCCGAGATGAAGACGAAGAACAGGTTGACGAAACGGATGCGACCGAGCTTGATGATGCGAGAGAATTGTCTAAAACTGTTGGAACCCCCGCATTTTATGCCCCCGAGCTTTGTTACACAGGAGATGAATTTGTGGACACGCTCGGTGGTGCCCCACGTATTACTGGTGCTATTGATGTGTGGTCTCTCGGTGTGACTTTATATGGGATGATATTCGGACGTTTGCCATTTGTTTCCGACGATGAGTATAGCATGTTCCAAACAATTGTGAAGAAGGAAGTTTTTATTCCACGAAAACGCTTAAAACCAGTGGAAGGAGAGCATGAAACCAATAGTCAATGGCCCCGCTTCATGGTTGGCAGTAAGCGAATGGAAGACGAACTTGCTTATGAGGAGATTGACGAGGAGCTATGGGATCTGCTGAAACGGCTGTTGACCAAGGATCCTGTAAAGCGTATCACGGTGAAGGAGATCAAGCACCATCCCTGGGTTTTGCATGGTCTACCTAACCCGAGGGCGTGGATTGAAGAGACTGATCCAGCTTACCAAAGCAAAGGAAAAAGGATTGAGGTATCTAACGAAGAAGTCACTTCAGCTGTCAGCAAAGTGCCGTTTATTCAACGAGTGCGGTCTAATGTGGCGAAGTGGTCCAACTATCTGACCGGAAGGTCAAAAGACAGAGACAGCCGCAAGCGGACCTCTAGTACAACGCCTTCACTTGAATCATCGTCTACATCAAGCGGTAATACGTTTGGGAAACACCTCTGGGAAAATCGGCGATATAGCCTGAGAGGAGATGAGGATTTATTCTCACGATCTAGCCGTTCTACCAGGGACGGAGAACATCCTCTCTCCCAAAGTGTCACAGTTAGCCCAATCAGTACGGAAGAGCGGTCTTCTTACTTCTCTCAGGACCCGAGGTCTGATTCCGTCTCCTTCGACAGAACGCCTCGCCCTGATCATCCAGGACGTGCAATATCTACCTTATCTACCGCTGAGTCTGCTAAGACTGTGAGAGCCTCCGACTCAGCCAAAACATTCTCTGCCCCCTTGCGTTCTGGTACGCCGACTTTTATTGAGTCTACTGGAACTACCAACATTGGTAGTTTTTTCGGTGGCGCGAGCCGCCGACTGGCGAGAGGCCTGCAGCCTGGAGATTGGCGCTCTGACCGATCCACTTCCGGGGAGACATCATCCCTAGATGGAGACCGCCATTCAGAGCCCAGCTTGGCCTTGAGTATCGCATCTGCGGCTGGCCGAATGCAACACTCGGACCTGCTCGATGACGATTCTCGGCCACTTCATGCAGAGAGCCCTGCAGGACATCGGCGCAACCTATCCCATCAGCTGCGGGGCAAGCTTTCTATGGAACCACTCAACCTTACAAAGGAGGCTTTATTGCGCAACAGAGGACATGGGTTCGATCAACCTATCAATGGAGAACCTGGGGCGTTCCATGGAGAAAGCGAGGTGTATATTTGCGACCGCCGATCAGAGCGAATCCGCCAATATCCAGAGTCAATTGGACAAAGCAGTATTGTGGACTCTCCCAAAGCCGGACTGACCACGTCACCCCCGTCAGCTGCTACCATATCTTCTTCATCGGTCGATGAGTATACCAGTGGAATGTCCCAAAGCACATCCCACCCTAGTATCCCGTCTGTTATTTCGGGAGCATCCTCACTCTCGGGGGATGGAGCTGCGAAAGATGGTGAATGTGATCCAGCAGTTCCTTCTATACTTCGCACTGGTGAGACTGTTAAAGCCCGGAGATCAAGCGGGTCCCGCCCACCAGAAGATGACGAATCGCGATACTATTGTGATGATGAAGAAGAGTCAGATGATGATTCCGAGGATGAAGGTATAGTCATTGGGAAAAAGAAGCCAGCAGCCCAGAAACCTGTCATCCGTTTAGGACATGTATCCAAATAATGACACGACGCAGGTTAGTCGTGCTTGTGATGTGGCTTGTCTTGTCTCTCGGCCCTCTTTCCTCGCTGCTCTACATTACGCAGTTTGAGTGGCACCTTAATCTAATTCTTTGAGCTAAGCGTTTGTCCCGCTTGGATTTTCATGCTTTTTCCACGGTGGCATTTCCTCATATCTTTTATGATACGGTTTACCTTCCTCCTTTTCACCTTTTCCCCTATTTTTGCTTCAGAAGTGCCCAGTTAAAGCTGGGTTCTGATAATTGCATGTACATCATTTTCATCATGGGGGGTTTTTTTTTTTCTTATTTTTATTTTTTATTTTTTATTTTCTTTCGATTTGCCCTTCTCTCCAACTCTCATCTTCGGATTGCATTATCCTTTCCTTTCGCATACAGGAACCTGCAAAGGGCCATGTTACTTGTAAATATATTCGCATTTGGTGGCAAGTTTATATTTTCCTTTCTTGCTTTGTTTTCACCTTGATTTTGTTCTTACGGAGAGCCCTTGAAAGAAATTCGGGAGTTTTGCTTTTACCTTGTTTGATTCCCTTTGCGTCTATATATACTGGTTCTTTTCGATGCATAGGGCTTTGGGTGTCTGTGCGATTTCCATGTACGTAATGTTTTCGGGGAGATGGCTTGGGATATACCTCATTTGGCTAGTTTTGAGGAACTTGATAGTGAGTGGTGGTGAATGGCTGAATGGCTGAATGACTGTTGATGACTAGGATTTGATGATATCCCTCAAGAGATGCAATTATTATATTATTATACAGTTGGGTTGAATGAAACTAATCCGGACTTTGATGCCTCCAATTCCATGCCGATTTTCCTTAATATGATATTATTTACATGGAAATGCCTCATGTTGATGGAAATTGCTGGCATCCGCGTTTGCGTGGCATGGAATATTTATTCTGTCGCTTGATCGTATATATGCATCATCCGGCGTCTCAAGTTTTCATCCACCAATGAATCTTCCCCCCCCGCAGGAGGGAAATCCTCCGTCTAGCAATTCCCCTCCAATATGGAATGAATTAACCGATGGAGAATACCAGCGGTTGAAGATCCCGGACTAATGGGTGGTGGGCCATATAATCTCTCTGGTGCCTTCCCTTCCCTTCCTAACTCGTGGGTGGTAACCTTTACATACTTGAAAATGATCACAATGGTTCTTTCTCGCACGTTGGTCCTCGCCTCGCTCCCCCTTCTTACCACGGCGGCTCTCACGTACCGTGGGGCAGATATTTCATCACTCCTCATTGAAGAGGACGCGGGAATTTCTTATAAGAACCTGAATGGACAAACCCAGGCGTTGGAAGATATTCTGGCTGATAACGGGGTGAATTCGATTCGGCAGCGAGTGTGGGTGAACCCCAGTGACGGGTCTTACGACTTAGACTACAACCTGGAACTTGCACAACGGGTGAAGGCAGCAGGGATGAGTATATACTTGGATCTGCATCTGAGCAATACGTGGGCGGATCCAAGCCACCAGGTACCTCTTCTATCTCTTCTTTCTTAGGGCGGGACTAGTGTCGTGAGAAAGGAAGGAAAGCTGCTAATAAGAAGAATTTGAAAGGCAACTCCCTCTGGTTGGTCAACGACGGATATTGATACCCTGGCCTGGCAAGTGTACAATTATACTCTCGAGGTTTGCAACACCTTTGCAGAGAATAACATTGCGGTGGAAATTGTGTCTATTGGCAATGAGATCCGTAATGGGCTCCTTTGGCCCCTCGGTCAGGTTAGCAGCTACTATAACATCGCCCGCATCTTGCACTCTGGCGCCTGGGGCGTGAAGGACTCGAATCTAGCAACAACGCCGAAGATCATGATTCATCTGGACAACGGCTGGGACTGGAGTGCGCAAAAGTATTTTTACGACTCTGTGCTGGCCACTGGAGTTCTTTTATCCTCCGACTTTGACCTCATCGGAGTCTCGTACTATCCCTTCTATAACGCAAAAGCCCTCCTTTCTTCATTGAAGACCAGTTTGGCGAATCTCCATTCGACTTATTCCAAGTCAGTGGTGGTGGTGGAAACTAACTGGCCAGTGTCTTGTCCCAGCCCCGCGTATGCATTCCCGTCAGATTTGACGTCGATTCCGTTCTCGGTACAGGGACAAGAGACATTTTTGGAGAAGTTGGCCAACGTTGTGGCTGGCACATCTGGTGGACTGGGACTGTACTACTGGGAGCCAGCTTGGGTAGACAATGCAGGATTGGGGTCTAGCTGTTGGGATAATCTAATGGTGGATTATAATACAGATGAGGTGAGGGACAGTGTGACTGTGTTTGAGGACATTTGATTCAGAGAATTTAGTCCATCTCTCTTTTTCGAATTAAACCGCCCTTGGTTCATTGTCAATGGTTATCTTCTGTTGCTTATCCTGGTCTTGGCTTTTTTTTTTTTTTTTTTTTTTTTTTTTTGTTTTTGTTTTTGGTGTTGGGGGGGAACTTTGTCCGTGTGGGACGTCCGGCGATATTTTCGGGTGACTAGTACCTCTAAGCAAGCATGCATATGCATGCTTGGAGTGATGGACCAGTCAGTTTTCATAAACAGGAACACTCTTGTTATGAAACAACTCGAAACGGGGCAAACCTGGGTTCTTTAGAGAGGGAATCTCTCTCACCACCGTTTTGTCTTATTTATGAGCCAACTTTTTTTTTTTCTCCTTTCCAGCTGGCGGGGGCTGTGCAGGGTAGATGAATCCACAACACTTGATTGAGTTGACCAACCACTTTCAACAATGACCTGTTGGCTATTCTGTCTTCGACTTTTTTATCTTACTTTTCTCCTTATTGTTTTAGTTAAAGGAGAGTGTGAGAGAATTTATATTTATCATTATCATTATCATTATTGTTTTTATTTTAGCCAAAAATTGAAATGAAGAAGCGCGCTGAAGCAAAAATTGCGGGATATATTCACTCAGGTTTAAGGCGTCCAGCATGGATATCGGTCGGGGAAAGAAGCCAAGCATCAGTTCCCTTTTAACTTGTTCCAACTGGTTCCCTGAATATTGGTTGTCTCCTTCCTGTAGCTCTATATCCAAATTCCTTGAGCATTCAGAGTATACAACAGGTATAATCCAGGCATTTGGTGATGGGTTCAATGTCTTTATTGATCGAATCCTCGACGTGATTGGGTATTGTAAAATACGGTTTGTGATACTTGGACCGTCATCATCTGGGGAAGTAGGCAGCCTCAGTCCCATTGCGTGTTTGCCCTTGATGAGAATGACGAAGATGAGATAGAGGAGAATGAGATATTATTAGAATCTCTGCTTCTTCTCTCCCGCCCTCTGCCCATAATAACTTCTGATGGATTTTGTTGTCAGTGGATCCTGGAATCTGCCTCGAGGGATGAAGAGCCTTTTGAACCTGACCGATTCTGCCTCTCTGGGGCCGTTAATATTATTATTGTCCCTGACGATTAGACGTCTCACTCTTATATTTAGTGGAGTTTAAATTTAAATTTAACGAAAAAACAAAAATCTTAAACTGGTTTTCCTGTCTTGCTTCTCGAAATAGAATTAACATTATTATTATTCTTCTTCTTCTTATTATTATTCCTCTGCTCTCAATCAACGACCAGAATTAGAACTGCCGCCCCCACGTGCCCCTCGTCGTGCTGCTGCTTCTGCTCAGGCAGCAAGGCATGAATGATAATAACTGATTTTCGGCAGTCCCACCAACCAATCACCATCGTCAGTTGACTCCGAAACTGGGACTCTCTTCTCATCATCACCACCATCGTTATCGTCATGACCATCCATCATTTAGGGTCCTTTGGTATTGGACGAACGAGGAATTTATCATTCCTATCATCATCGCCATCATCATTATCATTATTTACCTCGATCTTATTTACATTTTAGGGTCTCTTCCTGTGTGTCTTACTTCTATTCATTCCTTTCTCTCTTCTAGTCAGAGATCCACTGCCCCCTCCCTTCCCAAACCCTTTTCATCCCTCTTTCCAGGGATCGGCTGCACTTCCTGGTCCTTTTAGCCTGGTCGCTGCGTGATTCCATACTTGGATTTAGTTGTACCAAAACTAACTAGTTAACTAGTTAGTTAGTTAACCTAGTATGATTAGCTAACTATCGTCTGCTGCCTGAGGAGAAGAAAATAATAAATCATTATAATGTGAAACTATCCCCCGCCGCTAACATCTGCGCCACGACCACGAGGCTGAATCGCAAAACTGCCTTCTCCTCGTCCCTGAACCGACTCCTCCTCCACTGCTCCTGCAACCGCGAATGATAGCCCAAGATCCCCTTTCTTCGACTGCTGCACGCTCTTGTTATTGTTGTACATACATATCTCGCGTGTTCTGACCATTCATCTGCGCCTCCTGTTCCTCACCCTTCGTTCCACCCAACACCGTTATCTAAACTAACCGCCCTTCTCCTCCCCACCTGGCTCTCTAGTCGACCTTCACCTGTTTGATCGTCCGATCGATCTTACTCTCCCTTCGTATCACTCAGCCTTGCTTCGCGTGGGATCTATTCTGGGATCTCAAACTTGGTGATGGCTTCTGAGGAGTCGCTCCGGCACTCGGGGCAGTCTCCTGCTGGTGTTAAAAACCGCAGCGTTAGCCCGTCTCCCCATCCCCATGCTCACCCTCTTCCTCAATATAATGACCCGGGTGTCGACTTGACTCTCGACCCCGCGACATCATTCTCTACTTCTTCCTTCTCCAACAATCCCACAACTGATCCCGATTCTTTCGCGTACACTACCGCAAGCTATCTTGCTTCGGTCTCTGCGACCCTCGCTCCTTCCAACCAGGCTTTTGCACCGTCTAGCTTGCACATTCCGCAGACCTTTGACCTTGACCCTTCAAGCCTGTCGTTGCAAACATCGCAGCAACAGCAACAGCAACAAAAACAGCAGCAGCACCATCACCACCAAGTCTCCGAGGAAACGTTTTCAAGTTTGCTAAACAACAATCAAGGCGATTTTGACTTCTCTTCCCCCCTCTATCAGCATCCTAGTCCTCACACGACTGTCTCGGACTACGACTCCCCTCTATTGCTTGATCCGAACCAGTCGCGGCCAGTTAGTCAAGCTGTCAACCCGGCCGACCTGGTCACCCATATGCCATCCCCTCATCCTTCTACCTCTCCGCAAATGACCCCTCTCGAGCAGCCGCAGCATTCTTCCCCCGGCCCTATGTCTCCCCCGAGCTCAACGCCGGGTGCGTATTATACACCGCAACACTCGCGTCATACCTCACTAGACCCGGCGACTGCCGCCCTTATGACCTCCAACCCAGACTGGCAGACTGTCATGGCCAATTCCTCCTTTCAGGGCCATCGAAGAGCTCCATCGGAGGTGTCCGATATTTCCTCCGCGGCTCATTCCCCGTACATATCCCAACACGAGTCCTTTGAGCCTGTGGACAACAATCGCTCCCCCCTCTTAGCTCCCCAGAATGATCATAGCCTCTTTGATAATGCCGCCATGGGGATTGAATCCTTCACCTTGTCGGACCCCCAGCAGCAGGGAATCAGCCCTGCTCACAGCCCTTATATCTCCCCACAGCTCATGCCACAGCATCCTACGGAAATGATCCCCAACGTACCCTATATCTCCACCCCAGCAACGAGTTCACCGTATCCCGCGCAGTCGACGGAGGCTTTCGTTAATGGGACGGACGGACTAATGCCCCAGGGCAATGTAAGCCCCGGAGATATGGGTCAAGCTTCGCAAATGGCTCCTCCCTCAATCAATGTTGAACTTGCGCCTTCGGTCAAAACCCATAACTTCCCTCTGGGCAAGTCTGACATGCCAAATTTTGATGCTCTCAGCCCCCCCGCCTTGCGTATGCATATCCTCCCATTCTTTAGCGGTCTTCATTTTCCTGTCCTGGTCCCACTAACCGCTCTGAATTCTAGGTGGCCCCTCGCGTCTGCGCAGTAAGTCTGACCCATATGCCCGCCAGGTAACACGCGCTCGATCACCCTCTTCGCCCTCCAGTAGTCTTGAACCCCTGGCTCCTTCCACGCCCCGATCTTTGTCTCCCTACAGTAACCCTAGCTCTCGAGAGCCTTCGCCCAACCGATCTAGTCGGCGCGTGTCGATGTCATCAGTCGGTGACCGGAATTACATTCTTGGCCTCGCAGACCCGCAGCGACCTGGGGCTAATGCAGGCGACTCTAAGAGAGTCCAAAAGCACCCTGCAACCTTTCAATGCACTTTGTGCCCAAAGCGCTTCACACGTGCTTATAACTTGCGCTCTCATCTACGAACCCATACGGATGAACGACCATTCGTTTGCACTGTCTGTGGGAAAGCATTTGCGCGTCAGCATGATCGCAAACGACACGAAGGCCTACATTCGGGTGAAAAGAAATTTGTCTGTCGAGGTGAGCTAACTCACGGTGGGCACTGGGGATGTAATCGCCGATTTGCTCGGGCGGATGCTCTAGGCCGCCACTTTCGATCAGAAGCCGGCCGCATCTGCATTAAGCCTTTGTTGGATGAGGAGTCCCAGGAGCGTGAACGCTCTATGATGGACCAACAACAACATCACTTACAACCTTATCCACAGCCACTGATGGTACCTGGGATGGATGGTCAACAGACTGGCAATTTCATCTTGCCTGCAGCACTGTTGGCACAGTATCCGGCGCTTCAAAACTTGCAGTGGGATCAGATTCCCGCCGGCCCGGATGACCCAAATGATATGTCGGGGCGGAACAGTTTTGACGCTAGCTCAGGTGGAGAATTTGGATATGATGATGATGAGTCTGGAATCAGTGTTTCTGGCATGAGTGCTGGTTACGCGAGTGATCAGGGTAATATGTATGGGATAAATAGTCACGGCCAGATGATGGGACTGAACCCTGATCAACAAGATTGGAGGGATTAACCTCCATTTTCTTTTCTTTCCCCCTTCCTCCTTTTTTCCCCCTCCTCCTTTCCTCCCGTTACTTCTTTTTCTTTCTCTCCTATTGCCAATACCCACCCCCATCCCTCTTAATAGCGAATTTTGCTATCATTTTATATTTCATCTTTCGCATTTATGAAAAAGTACCCCCAACGCCTTCCCACACGCTCACATACAACAACAACAACAACAAAAAAAAAAAAAAAAGGCATTCTTGTGATGAGGTTGCAGGTCTGTCATTGATATGGATACTATAGAAGAGTTTTTTTCTTTTTTTTTTTTTTGGCGTTGAGATATAGGAAGGAACTGGTTAGTTGGCCTGGATAATGGTGTATTAACATTCGTGTTTTACACCACTTTATTCGGATGATATACCTCATTGCCAAAGATGGCCTTTTGTCTTGCTTCCATTGTTACATCTTCTCTTTCCTCTTTTTTCATTTATTTAATGTTTTCCTCCCACCCCTTCCGATTTGTCTTTGATTCCCACCTGGCCTTCGAATGAAGGACTATGTTTTTATGTGCCGTGATGAAACCTCATACCCATGGGAGATACCTCTTTGAATCATTTTAGTTTTCCTTTTCTGTTTACTTCTCAATCCCTAGATTACTATTATTTATTACTATGAAAATCATATCTATTCACGCCTACTCTGGAATGATTCACAGATTATATTGTTATTAGTGGGATTGTGGTAAGGAAACGTACTTGGGTGTAATCTCCATAAGTTCCAGACTTGGGGAATATCCAAGATGAAGATAGATACAAATTCAAATTCATACAAGGAAAGAAGAGAGGAGAAGAGGGGAGAGAAAAAAAAAATCTAGTCTTTTATTGCCCCAGTATCTAGAGAAGAAAAAAAAAAAGAGTGAATATTTCTTTTAACCACAGACTAGACCAGAGTTGAGTTAACTGATTATCAAACCAACCTTCTTCCTATTTAAATTCAAACGCCCCTATTTTCATCAATCACCTACTTAGCTAGATTCACCAACTTCTCCACCTCTTCAACCCACTTTGCATCGAATTCCTCCTCAGTGAATCTCAGAGCGGACTGTCTCGCCCTTAATCGCATGGACACTTTTTCCTCCTCGGGCAATGCCAGCGCAGCCTCGAAGGCGGCGGCGAATTCTTCTTCAGTGCTTGCGTGGAAGCCCGTAGCGCCGTCCCCGAGATCAACGACGATATCCTCCTTTGGGCCGCCAGAGTCGTGGACAACGCTGATGAGTCCTGCGGCTTGATACTCTACGACACAGATGCCAAAATGTTCATTCCACATGGCATTGACGCCGACGGAGGCAGTGGCTAAATGGGTAAGGATTACGGGCCAGGAGGCATCACAGAGAAAGGTGGTTTGGTCGCGAATGCGGAGTTCGTGGGCAAGGAGTCGGAGATTGTAGATGTGGGTTTCGTCGGGGCTGGAGTGGCGGACGGAGCCTATGAGGATGAGTTTCGGCTCCTCTTCCACTTTGGCGGGGGTCTGGCTTTGGTGGTTCCGTCTGACTTCCCTGTATTGGTGGAGGAAGCGGGCAAAGGAGCGAAGGACGAGGGGGTGATTCTTCTCCGGACGGAATTGAGCGATGTAGAGGATGACTGGGGCACGGGAGCTTTCCGTCTCTGGAGAAACAGTGATGGTGGACTGGAGTTCTGAGACGGCGGTGGGCGGGAAGATGACGACAGGGTCGGGGTAGGATTTTGGTGACTGGTTAATTTTCGGGTTGGTGGAGGGAGAGAGGGTGGATGCACGAGAAGGACCCCAGATGGAGCGAATATGAGCAGCTGTCCAGGAGGAATTACACATGACAACATCAACGTGGCTGCCGACCCAGCCGTAGAGACGGGCGAACATGAGCCAGTATCTCCGCTTCAGTTGGCCCTTGGTTCCTGTGCCCGCGCCTGCGTTAACGCCCTTTAACCCGGTTTGGTCGTCGAGAGATTGCAACATGTCGGTTGAGATAGTAGGATAGTGCACATAGGCGGCTGTAGGCACAGATGGGAAAAGAAGCTTGCAAAAAGCGACGGCAAAGGCATATCCCATTGTGTCGATAAAGATGTCGGGAACGAGAAGGGTGAAGGCGTCGTAGGCAACAATCAGCGAGCCAAGCGATTGGCCAAGTAGTGTCATATAGGGGTACATGCTGCTCGCAACATATTTTCGAGTAGTAAGGTAGAGGAGCTCTACTGTTGGTGCATTCAGATGGATGTTGAAGCGAGTCTAGGAGAAGGGAGGGGGGTTCCGGTGGTTAGTATGAGGGGTAATCAACCGTATGAAGAGAGGGGTACAAAAGACACCGCAAGTCTGGGGGAAAACTTTACCTGGACTCTCTCGAGCATGGCTGCTTTGGTGACTTCATGATCACCTGTATAGATGGCACAGATGGCCTTGGGCCATCGTTTTTGGGTTGCCTTGATGGCCTCCCAAAGGACACGTTCTCCTCCGCCGCCGGCATTGCTATGAGATTTCGAGAGCAGCAATTAGCATCCCCAACAAAACCAAAGAAATAAGCAGAGTAAAAGGAGCGGAAACATACCAGAAAGGATGAAAGAAGCCGACTATCCCGCTCCATTCCTCATTCCCAGGTAGAGGCTTCTTGTGGTTGTTGTTGCTGCTACCACTGCTCTCCTCGCCGGTAGAGCTGGATGACACATTGTCGACCTTTTCCCAATCCTCCTCGTCCTCTCCTTGTGACACCGATTTAGGGGTTTTCAATGGCAATGACGCCTTTTCATCTGCTCGGACACGAGCGATGATCGCCTCCCTCCGAGACTGGGTGCGCTTCCGGATGGCCCAGCCCACACCGCGGAGCACGAAGCGGAGAAGCACTAGAGGGAGTTGGGGAAGCAGTACGCAAGCTGCAAGGAGAGCCAGCAGGGTGATGAACGCTTTGAGAAGGAAAAGCATCCTGAGAAATGCTTGTTAAGACACGGTCGTCGTAGTCGTAGTCATAGCAGCAGAGCAGAGCAGACTGGGCAAAACTGGGGTGTCGTTTCGAATGGAGTGCTTGGTTGGGTTGGGTCAGATCGGTTTAGCAGTCAATGATAATTGATTGTAATCTTTCGGTTGGCCAAGCTGATTAGCCTACCATCCTACTTAGGACTAGCGTCATCTTATATTACACTCAGAGAGACTGCCTGGACCTTTCATCCTGGACGATAGTAATTTAATCTGAGGAGGGTTTATGCTAAGTCTGACCTCCCTGAGAGATTTCATGGCTACTTGTGGTACTTCTGGAGAACTCCAGCGTCTTTCGATCATTGTATACAAGAAGACAGGTGTACAAGGCAGGACAAGACAGGACAAGTAAGTAACGAAGTAATCTGTAGGTACCGTACCGCACGTTTAATACCAAGTATCATTGCTGTATATACATACATACACCGCCCTCACCATGATTTTCCGCCTTCTTGTCCCGACAACACAAGCTTGGAGAATTTCCATAGCCCAAAGCAGACATTCATTCATTCATCCATCCATCCATCTACCCTGGTGCAGGACTGTATAAATATTCCTTTTTGTCTAATTGTTTTTTCTACCCCTGTCCTTTCTTATTTAATTGTATCATATCTCTTTTTTTGCCTTCTGGAAAAGAAAAGTTAGAAAAAGTAAAATTAATCCGATCCAACAAAGGAAAAGTTCATTAAACCATGAGGGTCCATGTCCCTCAGGGGCTTCCTCGGGCCTATGCCTTCCATCAAGTCCGCCAGTTTCATCGGACAAGGCCAGCTTTTTTTGTCAATGAGGTATTGGACGTTTCGTCGAGCTTCATACATGGTGTTCATTCCTTCAGTGGTCTCCCATGGGTCCTCTCTCTACCATTAACGGCCCTCTTGGTCCGAATGACAGTTGCCATGCCATTGCAAATCTTTACCAAAGTAAATGCACGAAAAGAACGAGATCTAGCCCCAATCCTCCAGTCATGGAAGAGGCACTACCAAGATCAAATCAAAAAGCGCACCAGCAACAACCCTGAAAATCCGATTTCCCCTGCTCAAGCCACACGATTGTTGTTGAAGGATGTGAACCGACAGCAGAAAGTCCTGCATCGTCGTTGGGGCGTCTCGCGCTTCTGGAAACCAGCAAACTTCCTCCAGCTGCCCGTTTGGATTTCAATCATGGAAAGCCTGAGAGCCATGAGCGGTAACAACCGTGGTCTAGTCCCGTATCTTCTATCTCTCATTGAGCCGGCATCATCGTCATCATCATCAACAGATGCAAGTCAATCTCTTCACCTGGCGATTGAGCCATCGCTCGCCACGGAAGGTGCACTCTGGTTCCCGGATTTGTTAGCAGGCGATCACACGGGAATTCTTCCAGCAGCATTGACAATTTCAATCTTGTTTAATGTCCATACCGGTTTCAAGACGCCGGCAATGAAGAGCATCGCGGAGCTGCCACGACTGGAAATGACAAAGCATTTGACTGTGCGTGGAATTCGACTACTCATTCAAGTTCTGGCTCTGAACATTGGCGTCTCCTCATACGTTTATGAAATGCCCACGGCACTTATGGTCTACTGGATTACTAGTACAAATATCGCGACCTTACAGTCATTTCTACTGGAAAAGTATATGTTTCCAACCCCATCGTTGAAGCCCTGGAGACCTGTTCACATCAAGTTTGATCACCTAAAGCAAGGAACAACTTCATAACAGAGCTGAAGTATGAGAGAAAATAGATAGAACTAGAAAATATTTTGATTTTTGACTTCATTTGGAAACCTTGAACTGGATACTAAACTCTGACATGAAGTGCGATTATCACCACGACCACTGAAACTGAAAAGAAAAAGAGAAAAAAGTTTTTTTTTCTTTTTTTCTCAACAGCAGTGATTAAAACAAGGGAACAAAAGAAGGAAATAACTTTGAATTCTTCCTTTGTTTTTCCTATTTTCAAAACAACGAGCTTCATCGGAAAGTCGAAATATGCTCAGTTATGATAGTATTGAGGGTACAAAGCCAACAATCTTTCACGAGTCGCCATTGCAGCCTGGAGTCTAGCAGAAGAGATGTCTAGGTACGGAATCTGGGCCATGCGGACGCGCAAAAACTCAAGGCTAATCGGGTGGGGGAAAAGATATGCATAATGACGTTTGAGAGTTTCTGGATGTTGTCCAATGTACATCGCCGCGAATGCATCATCTTTGCCAATCCAGTCGACATATCCCCAGCGTGGGGCGATGGGGCGATGGTATGATTCGTGACCTGGGTCGTACTGTATTACATCAAGCTGCTGAAACCCGCCGCGGATCTCGGGATCCTCGAGACCGGCCTCGTAAAGAACGCCACGAGCTATGGCACGCTGCATGGTCTGAGTCTCTCCTGGAAGATAGGTTTTCAGGAAGGTGATTTGCTTGAAAGCGTTGACTCCACCCAGCCTATCTGCCACAAAGGACTCCTCGATGGGAGGTTCAAAGCCAAATACGGATTGCATTCGTTCAGTAATACCGGGGACAGTACCACGGCAAGCCCAGAGAAAGTAGTCGTGGTGGGTATCCCAGCCAGCTGGCCAGGTATCATGAGGGGGTTCATTGTCTAAGTGGCGTGGCAATGTGATCTCGGCTGCTTGAATCGCCATATCATGAGATACAGGCAAGGGTGAACCGCCATCCGCCAAACCATGTGGCCTAGGAGTCGCTAGGAGCGGGGATGGTTCTTGTCTAACAGACAGTGGAAAGTAACCGGCAGTGGCTGGTGTTAGGCGGAAGGAAGCTGAAAATGGATTAACGGCAATAGGCACAAAGTCAGGAACAAGTTCCCGAAGATGATGAGGGTTCCCATAGCCCAGGTTCGCATTGATCAGCCTGTAAAAGTGAGGACCGTTTGCACGTCTGAAAAGCACCACGCTCTCTTCTTCTCCTCTCTCGCTAGGAGGAGGGGTAGGATAGCCATGATTATTACGAGGCATTGTATTTATTTCTGGAAAAGGGATCAGCTTGGTTGAACGATATTAAAAACAGTAACACATTTTTCAGAAAGGCGCAATACTTTTTGTTGCAAGTGCGCTAAAGAATCGGAAGAGGAAAGACGAGATGGAAATCAACCTAAAGAGTGTGAGATAAGAGCTTTAGCAATCAATGCCCCCCAAATCCTAGATGATGAAATGAAAGGTTGCTATATCTTGATCAAGGATTGTGGGATGGAGAGAAAAAAAGAAAAAAAAGGTACTAACCTCACAATACAGCAAGAGGATTTGAATCCAGACCTGAAGAAATCAGGCCTGAACCCAAATATCAAGGAATAAGGCCTTAATACGACCTAGACTATCTCTGCAAGAAATGGAAACAAAGCTTGCGGAAGCAAAGAGAAAGAAGGGGGTTGAGATGATGTGTGATGGGAAATGAGTTAGGAGAAAGAAGAAGAGAAGAGAAGAGCTTAGTCGTTCAACCCCTCTCATCACCCCTGACGACATAATCAAGAAATAGAACTCCCCAAGTATAGTCAATATAAGATATCAACTCAGCTTTTATACGATGATAAGAAAGTAAATATTAGAGACAACTTATCGCTAATATTATTACCTCTATACTTTCCTCCAACGCAGGTAGCCTAAATCTTCTAGTATATGTATGTATGCATGTACATGCTCTTTTATAGATATCTATATAATTTTACTTTTATTTTCTCTATCTTTCTTCTTATTCTCTCTTAAATCTAAAGATTCCCTATTATATCCCTCCCCACTCCCTGCTCTTATTGACTACATATAAAATATGCCAAGTGAACCAGGGCATGACAACTCACGTGCCACTTACTGTTTATTTTGTTTATCAGTCAGCTTACCTAGTCCTAATGAGGATACTACATGATTGGCATATTATACCGTACCAGGTAAGGTACTTTGGAGGTTTAGTCGTATTATTTAGAGATTTAGACTACTAGGTAGGTACTATGTATTTTGATTTAATTTCTAATCATCTAAAGATACCTTATAAGATACCTTATATACATATGTATGGATTTTCTCCTAGAAGATATATTTATTCCATTTCTATCTCCCTTTTTCAATCCATTTTGCTTCATACCTGTCTAGATACTATTTAGTCATTTCCACATGACCTTACCAAGGGCTCTACAAGGCCTCTCTACCTTACTAGGTAGTATTAATGGAGTTATAGTGTAGAATTGAGGAAAGTAGTATAAAATTTTACAATGTGTACTATGTGTAGTGCTAACTAGGTAGTATATAGCCGATAACAGGATACCAACAACCAACAACCCAGGAAGAAAACGCCAATTGACCTGACCTACCTACCATTGTTGAATAGACTATAATCTAGACAAAGGGGAAAAAATGGCATTGTAAATAAAAGCAAAGATACTACGAGGGTGTATCATGTGGGTTTCTTCCAAGAAAAAAATAATAATAAAAAAAGAACCCTGCTTAGAGTTTGGCTTTGACATTTTCCTCTGATGCGCTGGCTTCTTCATTGATGGAAATCGTTCTATTGTCGGGCCCCTCGCCGAAAAAGATGACTTCGACAGTCACATCATCCCTAGAGCGCACTTTAGTAAACATCGTCAAGCTATTGATAAGCTGTGTCATTCTTACCGGTATCTTCGAGAATAAGGGCTCGGAAGAGTCAATAGGGCACAGACCATGTCCCGATCCTTTCCTCCCATAGCATTACGCACAAGGTGGGTGGCTGCATTTTTGTCTTCTACCACAAAACGGCTGGCGGCACCTGAGATATCGTACTGCTGCTGACGTATCGGGCGGCGCTGGCCATCGGTGGATGTCTCCTTTGGTGCTTCCACGGGAAGCTGGTTGGTTTGACCACCAAACAAGCTCTGTAGCCAAGTCTTGTTTCCACTACCAGCCCCAGCCTTTTGTTCTTCGACCCATTGACCAACTAGACCGACAACTTCTTCGTTGCTCAACATCTCCCAAAGACCGTCGGTCGCGAGCACAAGGAAGTCGCCCTGACTGGGCTCAACCTTGGTGGTTGTGATAATAGGCTCGGCGGTGACATAGGGAGGAGTCTTTAGTAAAGGATGAGGAGTCCGACCAAAGAATTGTCGCTTGATTTTGTCCTGGGTTTCTCTGCTCCACTTGTAGAAAGCATCGCCAAAGGAACGACTAGGCTCTAATTGGCCCAGAATTCGCCCGTTCTTCACAACGTTTGGCTCCCCAGGGTGCTCCTCACGTAAGCGCTTCATCTCAGAAGGGGTTCCGCCAGTTTGATCTTCTGAAAGGGCAGTTGCTGACCATTTGCCATTAGAACCACGACGGCCTAAGACCGCTCGCGAATCGCCCGAACAGGCAATCTTCAAATCTTTGGTTTGAGAGTTGTAAAAAGCGAGTATAGCACACGATCCAGAAAGTGCGGGGGCAAGTAGTTCAGCCGCAACCCTTCGAGAGTTTGATTTCAGGACCTTGTCTACGCTGCTGTGACAAATGTCGTTATCTAGACTAACAAAACCTTGCTTTATCGCGGCATCTATAGCTGCAGATGTTGGCAGAAGTAAAGAAGGGTCGGCAGCCGCGGCTTTATATGTGCTATTCAACTCGCGAGCAACATATGAAATAAGGACGTTTCGTAACTTGGCAGAAGTCGTCCAGCCCCTTGATGAAGACACAAGGTTAGCGAACGGCGGTACTAGCCAAAAAATGGAAAAAATAAAAAAAAAAAATAAGAAGGAGATCTTACGAATGGCCATCAAATACTGCCCAGAACATCCAATCACTGCTGTCTTCCTTGCTAGCAGCCGAGGAGCTAGGCACCTCAACGATCTTTTCCGCATGGTCATCTTCGATAGGAGAATTGCTTGGGACTTGAACAACATCATAACGGACAACCCCCCTACCCCGATTCACCAAGTAAGACTCCTCATTCTTCCTTAATTTCTGTGTAGCTTGCTCGGGGGTCAACATCTCTAGAAGTCGGCGGTCGGAGTCGTCAGTTTGTTTGAACAGAGGCTGGTCCCCGGAGAGAGTTGCGGTGTAGAATTGATTGTTGTCAACTAACAGAGCACGCCGTGTGCTCTCTGTAGGGCTTTCAGCGTGCGCACTGGATGTTGATGCCGACCGAATCTGGGTAGATGATGTAGCGTTCAAGCCAGCGGCGGCGGTATTCGACCGAGAGTTGTCACCCTGATAAGCATACCAGGCCCCGGAGGCAACCACAGTCGATATCACAGCAACAGAGAAAGTTCGTAGATGCATGGAGGAGTGTAAAGAAGCAGGGAGGAAGGGGGGATATTTGCCGTTGGAGGGCCGGAGGCTTAGGCGTTGACTGCTGGAGAAGGAAACAGCACACGGTTTCCGACTAGCGATTTTCCATACTGGTGCACGACGGGCAGTACGGAAAGCTTGAATAGCCGCACGATGCATCTAGAGTGTGGGTAAGGAGACAAATATCCGTGGCTTCCAGCGCGGCCGGATGTGGAGAGAGGAGGATGAGGGAGAGGGAGCAACTGCCGACTGAAGCTAAAGCGCTCCGTTATCATCTGGGTATAGTCAACGGTCACGACGGTCACCATGTGATACAGTGGGTAATCGCAAATACATATAAATACGATACCGCTTGTAAATAACATCGAGTCCCACACTAAGCCCAATATGGCAGTGTCGTCATTCCCCGCGGCTTCAAAATTATTATGAATCTGCTGTTCGATTCTGTGGAGGATTTTTTTGCTCTGGAGTTTCACGTCATTTTTCGTCCGAAGAGGGCTCGCGGAGGATCTCACAATAGACTTATTACCTGTCAAGTTTATATCTGCACCCCTGCCACCGTTATATCCTGAATGTCATCTCGTGCGATCCGCAAGCTGCAAAAGCTGCGCGAGCAAGAGCTGCAGCAACGAGAACAAGACAATAATGACTCCAGCGAGGACGAGATAGTCTCAAGACCCCTAAAATCCAAATTGAATGCTTTCGATCTCTTAAATGCCGCCGACGAAGACGAGGATGATGACGAACAAGAGCCCCAAGGCGAGGCCCCAGAGCCAGTGACTCAGCCGCCTGAGGATCTCGACGGCTCTGCTTCAACGGCTGCGAGCACGGGGAAGAAGAAGAAGAAGGCTAAGAACAAGAAGAAGAAAAAGAATATTGCGGGAAAATCTGAGCCTTTGAATGCAGAGTCGGCTGACGGAGAGTTGGATGAGATCGATCGTGCTTTAAAAGAGTTGGAGGTTGATCCGAGTGGAGAGGCTGCATCTCGGGGAACAGGAAATCCTCTTGACCCCTCATTCCCCAAAACTCCTGAAGACCTGTTAGGTATCGACCCCAAATGGCTAAATGCAACAAACGAGATGCGAAAGTTGTTTGGCAATGTTGTGTTGGAAAATTTTGATGAACCAGAATCCGGATCGGGTCGTAGGCGGGATAGAGCTCGCGAAACGGTTGACCTTGGTCGAGCTCTAACGGGTAGATACAGCCCAGCAAGTAGGGGGCAGAGTCTCGCAGGAGTGACCCAGCGGCGGAACATTCTCTTCCAAGGAAAAGATGAATGGCCGCGGGCCCCCAGTGGTGGGCTTGGTATGGAACTGGTTAAGCAGCTTCCTACTAATGCTACAGTCTACCGCGTTCTTCACAACAAGATCTACAATGATGTGCAGAGGCAGTTTGATATGTGCGTGGAATCAATGGATCCACAAAGAATGATTCAGCTTCTCCAGTACAACCCGTACCACATCTCAACCCTTCTCCAAGTATCTGAGATAGCTAAGCATCAAGGGGATCACGCCGTATCTGCAGACCTCTTGGAGCGAGCACTCTTCAATTTTGGACGTTCTGCTCACTCTTCATTTGGGAACCGGCTTAAGGAAGGAAGGGCAAGACTTGATTTCATGCATATGGAAAACCGAGAGCTTTGGCTAGTAGGTTGGAGATACATTGCAAATCTCGGCATGAAGGGAACATGGAGAACTGCCTATGAATGGGCGAAGTTACTACTAAGCCTTAACCCAGATGATCCATATTGCATACGTCTTCTTATCGATAATCTTGCTCTCCGGGGTCGAGAATACTCCCACTTTGTTGATCTATGTACGCAAACGCGGCTCAGTAAAGAGTGGGAGTGTCTTCCGAATATTCAATGCTCCCTATCTTTGGCCTATCTTCGACTCAACAAGCCCAAGGAGTGCCGAGACCAGTTACGCCGTACGATGTCTCGTTATCCATGGGTTTTTTGTAAACTAGCCCAGGAGCTCGATATCCAGCCGATACCGAAACAGATCTGGGGTAAGATGCCCCCAACTGAAGCTCATGAGCTCTTGACCGAACTCTACATTACACGAGCGAAGGATCTCTGGAATACCCCGGAAGTGGTTTCCCTCATCGTGGAGGTTGCGGATACTCTTGCAGGGAAAGAGGAGTCCACCGAACCTCCCGAGATTACCTTGGATATTGCGCGCCATGTGGTACTTGCAGATATCCCTCGTGTGACAACTCATTTACCTGGGCGCTTTGTCTCCGGGCGAATTTCAGCTTCCGACCCACTCCCCCCTTATGGTTCTGAGGCGTTCCGCCAGCAATCCGACCCCACACCATCCTATCTTAACCGAGTGCCGGAAGAAGCACGCCCACAGTGGCTTCGCAATCTCTTAGGCCAGCTTAACGACGGTGCACTTCGCCTCCGTCGATTTGGAGCAGTTGCCGAGGAAGGGGAAGGTGACCGTAGAGATGGTGCAACCGGGTTGGATCATGAAATACCATCAACCCTAGAAGAACAGATGGCACTCCAGCAATGGCTTCTCGGAGATGGCCTCCACGATCTGGATACATTTATCCGCCAATATGGTGTTGACAGGGGAAACTGGGATCTTGAGGTGGATAACTCCCCTTTGTATGAGTACGCGGATGCATTGAACGCCGTCCAACCTCGTGCGGTGCAGCAAGGTCTCATTGATGGCCCAATTCAAGGAGCTCTAGGACCACTAGTTGTGGCTTTACTGCAGGAAGAGCTTGAGTTTTTGCAGTTGGACGATGACAATGATGATTGATTGATACCCAATGTATTTGTGGTGTGCCGACTGGGTGAGAAGAGAAAATGTTGATAGCCAACAGAAGCAAGACTGAGCGATTTTATACCCTACCTAGTGTTTCGATTCTACCGGGCTGTACCCGTACCTACCTTGCGAGTAAGCTGGATGTATTCATACCTTAGTTTCATATTTAGGGTCGTTAGCTTTCCGATGATGCCGCCAATTCTCAACGATTCCGAAATGCAGTAAGCATTGTCAGGTCGACGCCGATTGGCTGAATTCTTCCGCATGTCATAAATCCACACGTGAGTCGTCAATATGGGCTGACTGTTGCGTATCCTGTTTCTATGAAGTAAAATATGTACGATTGAAAGAAGGCTATTATATACTTAATTCAATTCCCATGTTCTCCAAGTATCGTCCCAGTGAAAAGCTCCGAATTCAGCCATCTATCATGGGGTACCATCAGCTTAGTCAAGCACTTTCCACGGATCCACTCCCCGCATCACACCCTGGATAGCCTTCAAACTTTCTTCCTCTCCCAGAGCTCTAATCGCACGAGATATTATCAGTCACCCTTCCCCGAACCAGGCTTGGATCACGCCTCATGCGACATATATTCATCAGTTCACCACTAACTTGAGATCCTCGGTGACCGAAGGACTTCTATGCCGTCTAATCATGCATCCAGCAGATTCGGTCCCATTGACCCCGCGGGAAGCCGCTTCAGGCTTGCTAGGTTCAATTTCTTTGACTTGCTGGATATTTCTTCTAGTAAGCACCAACCCCCACCCAAGCTCAACCGTAATTTTGAAAAATAAATGAAGGGAAGCTAGGAGGAGGAGGAAGAAGAAGAAGAAGAAGAAGAAGAAGAAGAAGACGATGACTAATGAATCCCAATCAAGCTCCCCCAACTCATTGAAAACTACCGCAATGGCAACGCAGAGGCACTATCTCTCCTGTTCCTCTTTGTCTGGTTTCTCGGTGACATAACGAACCTAATCGGAGGCGCCTGGGCTGGACTCGTACCCGTCATTGTCGCCATCGCTGTCTACTTCTGTCTCGCCGACGGCGTTCTCATCATTCAATGTCTTTACTATCGGCATCGGAATATGCGTCGTGGACGTCGCGTCTCTTCACGGGGTCGTCTTCCTTCTATTGAGACCCCTGACCCGACTACCCCGCTACTGGGACGACAGCCTAGTGACGGACTTGAAACACGTGGCCGTCGTGCATCTCGTATCCAGGGCACAATGGATGGTAGTGGCAGTGATAGCCGGAATGCTCCTACTACTGCTACTATGGCGGAGACAGACGATACGCTAGTGAAGCTGGTCGAGGAGAACAGCGCCGGAACGACTACCTGGTTTAAGAACTTTAGTAGTGTTTTGGCGATCTGTGTGATTGGAATGGCTGGGTGGACGATCGCCTGGCAGACGGGAGTGTGGAAACCGGCTCCTGAGATGGAGAAAGGGGGTCTTGACACGGCTCTAGGGGCCCAAATTTTGGGTTATTTCAGTGCTGTTTGTTATTTGGGGTTTGTTTCCTCGCGTGCCTTTCTCCTCTTTTCTCGTTTAATGGATAGGAGCGGTTACAGCTAACACAAAGACAAATTTTAGGGCGAGGTTACCCCAGATTTACAAAAATTATTGTGACAAGTCATGCGAAGGTATGTTTTTTCAAAATTGTGTATGTCTGTTGAACTTGCCAACTCACATTCTTATCTCAGGTCTTTCTCTCTTGTTCTTTATTCTTTCCCTCATGGGAAATTTAACCTATGGCGCCGGTGTAAGTTTACTCTCACCCCGCGAAAACCAATCCCCGGCCTTTTTTAGTATGAAAATTATTATATCATGATATGCTAATAGATTTCTCCTGCTGTAGATAATCTGTCATTCGACCGAGAGAGACTACATCATAACCAACTTACCTTGGCTGATTGGTTCCTTGGGAACAATGGTTGAAGATATTACTATTTTCGCGCAGTTTCGATTATACGCGTTTTCGGATCCTGATCTTGCTATATCTTGATTTGGGGATTTGGTAGTACATCTTTTTTTTTTTTTTTTTTTCCCCATTTTCTTTCTTATTTTTTAGTCTTTCGGTTTATTAAAAGTTGCTTCCTGTCTTGTCTACTGGTCTAGTCATGCGAAACTCGTTTAATTTGCAGGTGAAGTTATGGGGTTCGGCGTCAATGTATTATCACATCTGTCGGGTTAATATTGTAGACTGGGATGGAGCTTCTGGATGTAAGGATATGCAAATACCGGGTATAAAGGTGTATAGGTAGATAATATAATTACGAGATCGCTTCAATCTACAGAGGGGTATTAGGATCTTATATAGAGGGAACCAGACCAGGTAGGTTCACACCCTTGAGATAATGGGACATGTTGCAGACGGAAACCTTTTCTTCATGGTCGCATGACAGACATCGCATAAGAACTGGGCACCTAAGCTCCCCAAAAAAAAAATATAAAAAGTTGCTAGAAAACAAGCATACGGTCAAGTTGATCAACATATATCAGATAGATATCCGAAGACGGCCTAGCCGACCATGTCTCCAGTCTACCATACATGCTGCCTGTCCATCCCATCTGTTCCCAACAGCCGAAATCCTATCGTCATCCGGTCCGGTACCTCTGTTACGACGGAGGTCCATCATGCAAGCACAGCGCCCAGTCCCATCGAATGCCCTTGTCCGTTGATTTTTCTTTTTGCTTTTTTCCCTTTTTTGATCTTCGTGCGGTAGCGGAGTATCGGATACAAGAAAATATTTGAGGGGGTGAAAACGAGGTCGGAAAGAAACGAGGTGAAGAGGAAAACAAAAAGGAAAAATAAACGGGAAGCCGAACAAGACAAGACGCTTAGTCGAAAAGACCGAAGCCCATGTCCTCGTCGGACTCCTCCTTCTCTGTAGCCAATTAGTTAGCATTTAAATCTCCTCCACACACAAGGCTTTTTAATTTTATTTTCTGGGAGCCTTGTCCAAAGAATCAACTGGTCTATCATTACCTTCTTCCTTCTCCTCAGCGGGAGCAGCCTCAGCGGCGGCACCACCGGCAGCAGCAACAGCACCACCAGCAGCGGGGGCAGCGGCACCGGCAGAGCCGACGTTGGTCAGGAGATCCTTGATGTCCTTGCCCTCGAGAGCCTGCGCAAAGTAAAAAAAAAAAAATCAATCGTAAGCATTTGAACCGAGTGTATCCGTAACCAATCCGCTCGCTTTTCTCAATCGAATCGGAAACTGTAAAATTCACGTCGGATATTTACCTTGGCGAAGATGGAGGCCCAGATAGGCTCAACCTCCTGGACCTTAGCGGCAGTCAGGAGGGTCTGGAGCTTGTCGGACTATAATATTCCCAAATAACAAAAAGAAAAAATCAGCCTCCATATAATTTTGCAACTTGGTTGTATATTTTCTAAGACCCATGACCCTTAACCCGGAAAACTCGAATTCCTCCTTATCTGATGCGGCGCAATCCACGACGACTTCCTTAAATATTTCTGGTGTTTCCGGATCGAAGGGGGAAGGGTCAAGTCATATTGTCAAGGGACATATTATATACATACGGTGACCTCAATACCCTCATCAGCGAGGATGAGGGCGGCGTAAGAGCAGGCGAGCTCGGCAGTAGACATTGTGGTCGAGGGGTGTCGTTGGACTGGACTGGAGTCTCGAGAGGGATGGGGATGGAAAGAGAAGAAAAGGACGGGAAGACCTTTTTTTTAACGACAGGCTGTGAAGTCGGAGAGCAACGAGCAAACCAGCCCCAAGGCGGCAATTGTGTGTTTGGCGGCGCGAGCAAAGCCCTCGCTTAGGGCTCTCCTATTTAGGCCTAGCGTATTTTCTGAACGCCCCTCAAGTCCCGTGACTCCAATGACTCCCGTGACTGTAGTCTATTCCGCATTAGGAAAGGGCGACATCATAGGTCGATTACGCCGGATCGGTCGATGTGCATGCATCCAGAAAAAGAACTACTGAGGGACAGGAAGCTTGTGATACTATCTTTCACCTTTTTATATTTTATTTTTTAATTATTCCACTGTCTTCAGTTTTTACTCTGTACTAAATCTAGCTTACAGCTGTAGATTCACCATTCCTCTGATTTATTTTTCCTTTTCTTCACTGACCTTTTCTATCGCTGACTGCAAGTCGTGATGGAATCCCCCGCCATCCTCACCCCACTCGATCCTAAAGAACAGCCAATCCTTGAATCGCTAGTTCGCATTCGAGATGCTCTCCTACTGCTAAAGCAAGATAAATCTTCATACATTAGATCTCGTGATGTACTACCGCTTTACGAAGAGGTCATCGCGGAAGTGGAGAAGCTCAATGCATTCCGGAAGGAACAAGACCGTCGACTAGCACATAACCGACGTAAGTAATGAGTGGATAGTATTAGAGTGGAAGCATGATAAGATGAACATGACCCGTACTGATTCTAGCTTCTTTTTCTTGCATTTCTGTTTGCACAACCTAGTCGATTATGTGCTTGATGACTGTTTTCAATTGATCTCATTACTGTTCCTAACAGTTGGGAGGAACAATGAAGCGCCTGCAGTGTAAGTGCTCCTCGTCGGGATAAATCTCGATAATTCTAACCATAAATCTCTTCGGTTTGTAGATATTCTCTCGCAGCCACCGTTCAGGTATTTCCCCGTCAAAGTAGCCTTCCCGGCAATTTCCGAATGTACTAACTGAGATCACCAGCGGCTTCTGGACCATCTGGAAGAGGCAGGCTTCTATAGCTCCAAAGACCTCAGTTCTATCACCAAGACCCTCGAAGATATGCGCAAAACCCTAGAACGTGGCCATGGCACCTATTCTCCGGCCTTATTGACGCTCTTGGAAAGTCGACTGGACAAATGTCAGTTGAAATTGGAGAAATTGCAGCTTGGACTCACCCAGTTGAGTCCTGAGCTTTTGTCCACACACGAAACGCTGGTATCGATTCTTCGGTCAACTGCTGCTGTAAACACTCGCTCGAAGGTAGGAGGACTTGCAGATTTGATTTAGTGCAAGCGATATTCTGTGCTAATGAAGTGCCTCCTGGTAGTTCTCTGCTTCCGAAGTTAATGGGCTTCGCAATCAACTGAAGAAAATTGACGATACCAAGAAAGACGGAAATTTTGTTGATGTACATGGGGCACCACTTGCTGGCCAAGAAAGTGTCAAATCTCTCCTACATCGTTGCTGGCGGTGGACAGACATTGTTCTAGAACGGTGTGTTTTCTTCACCAACAGTCCCCCCCCTCCTTTCCGAAGATGACCTACTGACTTATTTTCTCTTTCTAAGGGAGGGAAAAATTGATCCACAATTCCAGGAGCAATACGATCGACTACTCGAAATCCGCAATCAGCTAGACCGACTCTCAGTGACTCAAGCGTGGTCACTTCGGGAGACAGATTTGTATGGATATCAACGCAAGCTTGATAGAATCGATGAGTCCCGTGTCAATGGCAACTTTATCGGTGCGGAGGGGAAACCAGCAGATCTCCATGCACAACGTGTAAGAGTGGCAGTCCCCTTTGGAATAGACGATCAAATTATTTGCTAATTCTTCCCCCGTTTCCATAAAGACTCTCCTGTACTTGATCAGGCGGAGCTATGCGTATATTTATGCCCTTCTCATCTCTTCGGAACCGGTGTCAGAGGCGTTGTTGCCGGTATATAATCAGCTGCAGACACTGCGACGTTGCCTAATAGAGGTCAAGGAGTCTGGCGGTGTGTCTAACTCACGAGAACTCTACCCATATAGCATGAAGGTAAGCTATTACCTCGGGAATATTAATTAAGAAGATACTTTTCTAACCTCGAAGTAGCTTAACTCAATCGATAATATGCGTGTCGATGGCAAATTTTATGTTGGCAATGACATCCCGGAAGGACAAGGAGGGGTGAATGCTTTGCTGGCAGAATGCTATGATTTGGTCTGGGAGCTTCGGGCGGCGGTGGCAGAGGAGAAAGAGTGAAAGAAACAGGCATAATCCACAATTTTATGCCAATGAGCTTACCCCAATTCTTTTTTTCCCTTTAATTTTTCTCTTGATGAATTATCGTCACTTCTGTTTCTCTTTCATGTACAAATGAATTATTTGGAAACAGGGAGGCTAGTTGTTGGGTTTTCCTGTGGGCGTTTTGAATCTAGGCGCGGGCAAATGTATGTATGAGTCTATCTGTCTTTTTTTTTTCTGCCCCTCGGATAGGTGGTACTGGGGTATTGCTTGCTGCCTTGCTAGAATACTGGGGTTAGTGTACTGTACCAGTATCTGGTAATACCTGTCCTATAAGTTGATTAATTAAATACCGGCTTTGCTTTTCCCATAATGATAGGTGTCTTAGAGAGGCAGGTGTATATGTAGGATCTCTTGCTTGTTCTTCCAGTCTACAAATTACAATTCGTCGACCCCACGCACGAGCCGGACAGCAAAATGTCTCGTGGGATTTATTACACTAGGTAGGTAGTATAAGTATAGACATGAGTCCATTCCATTTATCGCCTAAAAGTGGTCAAGAAGATGAAAGAGGAGAAAGTAGGGAGCAAAGAGAAAGGGGGTTGGGAAATAAGAAAATAGAAGATGTTAAGGAGTTTCATATAATAATCATTCACATCACAGCAAAAGTTTAAAGTGTAATATAATAGATAGAAAAGAAAATAGAAGAAATTACTGGAAGTAACCGCGGACAGTCTGCTGGTTCTCTGGGCTCACTCCAGCCAAAATCTGATCCGCATTTAGTCCAGTTGCTGCCACTAATTGTTTAGCCGAGTTGGCTACTCGTGCAGCAGTCTGTCCCTGAAGTGTCTCGGCTTCCAATGCCTGTACAATATATCCGAAGACCTTGTCGGCGTTTGACATGACCACTGGGTTTTGTCTATACGAGACACGATTAGCTCTTATCAATTTGCATCTTGGGGTGGGGGGATATGAGAATGCGGAGGAACATACTGGTCAATCAACTGTGCTAAGAATGAATAAGCATATGGGGCCGCCTCCTCGTCAAAAGTAATGGGCAATGTTGTGATCCAGTTGCCCACCATCTCTGCCGCATTAGCCACCTTGCTGGAATTGTAGTGCAGAATCTTGGCAATGCTTGCCGACGCGTTCTCTGTCGCAAATACATGCTCTTCCGACCGGGCCTGACTAAACTGTGTCACCTGGAACAGACTCGGCAGGCTGGCTGCCACAAACTCACTCCACGCTGCTCCACCCTTTTGTGCTGCCACACCCACACCGTAGGCTGCTGCCTGGCGGTTCGCTGCATTGGCATCCTGTAGCCCTGCTGCCAACGGCTGCATGATGTGATCCTTATAGCGCCAGGATTCTGGCCCACAGAACTCAAGTACGTCGTCCATGATGCACAGAGCCCACTGTCGTTGTGTGGGGTCATCACTGGTTATAAAGGCATCATAAAAGGGCATCAGCTGCTCCCATGCAGGGAGGAAAGAGGTACCCTGATTCTTGAAGATGGTGTGGAAGGCCTTGTTCATATCACTAAGAAGGTTCTGGTCGTCCTCTACTTCGTATTCGTAGTTCAAGTTCTCCTCTTCACCATCGTCTGCCTCTGCCCGTTCTTCTGCTCGGGCCTTGACGCGCGTCTGGTAATCTTCCAGTGTTGATTTGGCGGACTGGATGAATGCTTGCAAATGCTGTGGTGCAAGGCAATTTTTACCCACCACCTCAACTGATTCGTAGAAGCACTGATACATCTCCGCTAGAGTATCCACCGTAGGCTCTGCACTCAAAACCTCGATAATTTTCTCCGCGACCTTGGACCACATCTGCTGGAATCCAGGAGACTGTTCTCCATGAGCTTTGCGGTATGAGTTCAAGAGTTGCGGGATTAATTTGGCCGATGACACGCGGACTGGGTCATGGAAGAAAAAGGCCAACCCTGGAACAGCAATTTTCTCCATAGTCTCGAGTACATAAGGCTCGAACGCTGCTTCTAGGATTTGCGCATAGATTGTAATGAGTTCAATGGCCGTATTCTTATCCTCGAGTGCGCTAGTCTTGATACCGATGATCTTGCCCTTCAATGGCACTAGTTCCCAGCCTTCATCTTGCTCCACCTGATCAATCTGGTCCTCGTCGTCTAGTAGTTGAATATCGGCCTTAGCAGCAGCGACTGTCAAAAGTGGAGGCATGACACCAGGAAGATAAGGGACAAAGTCCTGACCCAGGACACGGCACATGCGACCCCAACAGTGGAGGAGGTATTGAGACTGCGGATCGTCTGCATCGACAATGTTCTGTTGGATATTACCCAACAGCTGGACGAGGCTTAAAGCATCTTGTCCCATCTTGGCCTTTCCAACCGCAAGCGCAATGAGCGTGGCACACTCCATAGCCTTGGCTCGCAGCAGACGGTACTCTTTCGATTGTTCCTCTTTCAGTACATTGAAAAGCAATGGCATTAGCGTTGCATAGTATTCTTCGAAGGCAGTCTCTGCCGAGTCGGCAATCGTAGCGATAGTAGACAGAGCCTGTTCCTGTACGTAACGCTTGGGGCTACGAAGTAGCTGTAACAAATGCCGTAGGAGATCGGCGAGGTACGGCTCCAGGATCTTGCGCTCAGCTTCTTCGCAGAAATTGACCAAGGCAGCAGCTGCGTGGGCCTGGACACGGGGCTCGGCACTGTCGAGAACAGGAATGATGTTGCTAAGCACAACCGAGTGATACTTCTCCTGCATTGTGCCGGCGAAGTCAGTGCTCATTTGACCGAGAGCATTGCAACCAGCGTATCGAACGCGAGGGTGAGGATCCCGGAGGGCAGGAACGACAAGCTGCAAGACCTGATCCAATTCTCCCACCATAAGGTCGCGGCAGCCTTCTGAAATTGCAGAGATAGCCATGAGAGCCGCATGCCGGTCGCGCCACGCAGAAGATGACATCATTCGAGGAATCCAGGAGAAAGTGGCAGGGAGAACAACCTGCCCTCCGAGCTTGTTTGCCAAGCGGTCCATACACTGTTCTCCTGCGACATGGTTCAGGTCGCTTTCTTCGAGGTCCAGCTGCGGATAATTAATACAAAATGGAATGGGTAAAATTCAAAGATGAGAAACTTACATCTTCCGAAGCATTCCATTCAGATGCATCCTCATCATCAACACCAATATCAGTCATCAAGCTCAGACATTGTGTTACCATCTCCTGTGTGAATTCAGGGTCCTTCTTGCACATAGTAGGAGCATAGTCTGCAAATGTGGCCATAAGCTCCAACGAGTTCTGTCGGACTTGGTCGCTAAGTTCCTTGTCAGCAATCACGCTGATGCTGAATTTTACCAAATTGTTGAACATGTTCTTGAACATCTTTGGGCAAATCTCAGCGAGTTCAATCAGAGCTAGAAAGGCTGCAGAGAGCTCGTCGCTCTCAGATGACTCCTTCAGGGGTGGTAAAATATTAAGCAGGTCGGGCATAAGTGAAAAGAACTTGTTCTGAGATTTCTTGGGAATCGAGCGGAAAAAAGAAGCAAACGCCTCCATGGCCGCAATTCGTACCTATATAGATATCGGTCAATATTACTGCTTGGGTGCGAATGCGATAGTCACATACGGTAATAACATCATCCTTAAAGCCCTTACCGAAAACCCCTACGACAGCATCCTCGTGAGGCTTTTCGATAATTCCAGGAGTAGTTGAGAAAATACGGAAAGCCGCCTCTCGAAGGCCAGCGTCGGGAGACTGGCTAGCCTGGAACAATACTCCCAAGAGCTCTGGCCATTGGTCACCTGGGAAGGAGTTAAAAAAAAACACAAGCACTCATGAAATCTTCATGATCCATATCCTTTCACAACTGGTGCATACCATTATCGGTGTATTGTCTCGCAATCTCGGCCACGGCATCTCCAATCTTCCGGCGAACATCGTTGGCAGACTCATTTGTAAGACAAGTAACCAATTTCTGTCTAATGATCAATCTTTGTTCTCCGGTCAGAGTTGAGAAAAGTTCTTTGGCTTCATTCGTCACAGGGTCTTTTCGCGTTTTGGTCGCGATTCTTCGAAATAGGACTGCTGCAAACGAGCGTGTCTAAGGGACACATATACCGGGTTAGAGTATGTTATTTGGTGAGGGGAAGTAGGAGAGTAGGGCTGCTTATGATACCACCGAGCAGCATGAGGGTCATCGGTAACATTGGTACCAAGAACATTTCCTGCTTCCACTCTCTATTGTGAGGACTTACCATTAATTCTTCAGCTCCCTCAATCTGCTCCGCCAAACCCATGAGGAGGACATCTGGACGGCCTTGGATCCAGTCATTGTTCAACTGCTCCTCCGCCTGGGTACGAACTGCGTTATCGGCGGTGCCCAGAGCCCGTAGCAACTGAGAGAGAGCGGAATGAACTTCGGGGGGTAGCAATGACATCTCGCCAGCTCTGATCAACCTCGACGGTCTGACCAAACTAACTGAAAAATAATCAAATCGCGTTCCCAAATGGGGATTAGAACGCGGAGGCTGAGAGATGAGCCCAAGACGTAAGTGGGGGGGGGAAGTGGTTTGGTTTTGAGGATATTTTTTTCCCTGTAAGAAACTGTTTTGGTGGTGGGGGGAGGAGGCGGTGGGTGGTGTATTTTATCTAGTAGTAGAGGGGGGCGTGTCCAAAGTAACTAATAACAACTACTAGCGTTGACCAAATAAGGCAATAATAGGATCCAGCGGCCTAAAAAAATAGATATAACACAAGTACAGCTTCACTATTGTTCTCTTACCAGACAAAAGCACCGCAAACACACTTGAATCGCGAACGGGTGTAGCGAGACGAACGATGCCAAAAAAAACCTCCGGTCTTTTGGGATTGCGCTAGTCCCAAAGAGGACATTCCCTTCAGGCATTCAGGTGTCCATTGTCACTGTTTTGTATGACGACGCTGACTAAGAGCCTCTAAAGTAACCTTAGGTAATGCCTAACGGGAGGTACCTAGGTACCTAGATATTCTGTACTATACACAGTAGGTTGAGGTAGGTACCAATCCTCGGCCCAGGTAGGTTTAAGAAAATCGATACATGAAGAATAGACAACAGTATATCTACAGAATTGTCACTAGATAATGCGATTGCTGAAACCACGGTATCTGAAGGGAGACAACCAGAATTAATTGTTGAATTCACAAAGGTACAGAGCCAAGATAAGAAAGAAACACGCTATCAGGGTTACAAGATGGATAAGACGGAGATGAAATAAAAAAAGACAGGGGTGTCATAAATGCACAACTCTAATCGCCCTTAAAAAAAAAAAAAAAAGGTAAGTTAAAAAACAATACCGATTACCGTGACGAGGCCCGGCTGAGGACGAACACTCCCGCGATGACAGCTGCCAGGGTCATAATGGCACCAGGAAGTAACAAATCATTGGGGATACCAGCGATGTACTGTTCCTCGGGAGTATTTGTGGGATAAGCCTGCTGTGTCCGGGTCTTTATGGCGACTGACTGTTCCAAAGGCTGATCGTCTTCCGTCTCCTCCTCAAGAACACTCTTCGGCGCTGGCTTAAATGGGGCAGGTTCCACAGGAGCAGGAGCCGGTGCTAAGACTGGGTTAGGAATTGGAGGGTTGGTAGGGTCATGGACAAAAAGGTCCACTTTATCTCGATGTGCCTGTCGTGCAATGCTCACAGCATCCGCAAGATCCTGGTCGGTGGTGATGGAAACGGTATCACCTTCATTGTCCACATAGCTAAGAGCATAGCCTGTGTTGCTGAGCTTGCCATCCTCACAGGTTGGCGCGCCTCCTACAGCCTCCAACTCTGGTCCCAGCTTTGCGGTTACTTGAACCACTAGCTCGGCAATTCCAGCGGTGGGGAGAACGTTGACTCTATGCACACGGCCGCTGGGTGCTTTGAACTTGAATGGGAATGGAACTGGCTCTCCATGGTTGTGTTCAATGAGCTCAGAGTGCTCATCACCGCCATGATGAGAGGCAGACTCGTTAGGAAGCACACTGTCTCGTGTGTCATAAGTAGCTCTGGGTGACTCAGGACTGACCACTGACCGATGTGGTTGTTGGCTACCAGAGACCATTGAGTCAGATTCATGGTCCATTGACAGCCAGAACTTGTTCCATGCAGGGCCTTCATCATCATGTGTTTGCATCGAGTTGATCTAAACCCTAGTCAGATAGGATCACGATATAAATCAATGGATTCGGATACTGACCTGCTCGAGAGTTGCATATGTGAGCTTGAGTACATCCACCATGCCAACAATCTCACCACCCTCATTCATAACGGGTAAGTTCAGGTAGTGTCCATCTACACCAGAGATTAGTATTCTAACATAATCGTTCCATGGAGAGATAAATACTAACCATGCATCTTTCGAAGCGCAGCTTGGATACTCATATCGCTAGGAGCGAAATCAGGGTGAGGAGTCATGACGCGAACAACACTACAAGTGGCAGGGTCAAGTCCAGGGGCAATTACACGAAGGACAATATCCTTGCTCGTGAAGATACCAGTAATGGAGCCCTGGTCTTGCACAAGAAGCGCAGTTGTGTGATGCTCCTTCATCATTGCTGCAGCGTCTCGAACTGTCGTTCTAACCGAGACAGTTGTCGGGGGCATACCATCTAGCACACTCTCGAGGGTCGGGCCGGACATTTTTTGACGCAGAGCCTCAACATATTGGATAATCTGCTGGGGTTGGCTAGAGCCAAGTTCAGACTGAACGCCTTCCAGTGCATCATACAATTTTCGGGATGAGCTGTATGCACGCTCCAATTTCTCCATCGCATCGTAGAAGCACTTTGTGATATCAAGCACACCAGAGATGTCCTGGTTTTCATCCATGACAGGTAAATGGCGGAATCCCTTGCGGACCATGAGATCGAGAGCATCTGTAGCACTAGTATCTGTTCGGGCACACAGCGGATTCTTGGTCATAATCTCGGCTACCGTGATTTCTCGCGCCTTGACTCCAGCACCCACAACCCGGAAAGCAAGATCCTTAGCGGTGAAGATTCCGGATATACGATCGTCATCGTCAGTGACCAAAACACAGTCCTCTCTCTTGGCAGCCATCAATTGGGCGGCTTCCGCAATGGTCGTTGAGGGCTTAATTTGAAGAGCGGCGCTGGGTTTCAATGCAAGAACGGTGCCTGGGGGGGCTTTGCGAGAACGGTTTGCCCTCGTTGGGTGATGCCGTTTCTTGTTAAGGTCTGCTTCCATCTTCCGCCGGATAGCCTGGGTTCAAGCGTATTAGCGTCAAAGCCAGAAATTAGAGAATAACTTTGACGGGTGGCTAATATTCTTCTCCTAGCACTATATTTTGTGCTCTAGAAGAGTCGCTGGGAAGTAACTTGAGCGGAATAAGGATGGTCATACCTCATCTCGCTTCGACTGGTTTTGCCTCTGTCGACTGCTAGCAGCACTCATGGTGGAACTACCGATGTCGCTTGAAGGGGTGTGAGAAGGAGCTGTTGAAGCAGTCTCAGGTCGTGGACGTGGAATGTGGGATGTTGAACTATTCTCAAAATCAGGCAATCTGCCTCGTCCGACAGTCTTGTGACTGGTGGTACCCCTAAATGTTGGAGTCGACATTTCCCCGACCTCTGTTGGCGGATTGGGTTCTAGGGTGATAAATTTCGCGAGGGATGACGGAAAAGGGGATGGACGCGAGGGGATGAGGAGGGATTCGAAGGTCGTTGCACTAGAACCAATTCAAAAAATTGAAAAGAAAGACTTTAGATGAGAGCCAACGAGAAAGATACGGGCGGACAGGGGGGAAGGTTTCCCAAGTGGTTTTAGCTCGGTTGAACTAATTATTTGCTGTTCGCTACTTAGTTTGGTGCATCTATTATTTACCTTTATTGTTACTCCTGTTCACGAACCTTAGATTTCAATCAAAACCAGAGTATAATTAGGATCAACGACAGGAGCTCTAGAAGATCGAATCTATTTATATAGCTCGAAACCCATCTAATGACCATTCTAATAATATCAATTGTATGCAATTATTTATGTCTTGGAACATGAACCTCGATGTGGCCTGACATCCCGCGACCACTGCCAGAAAGTAAACAAAATCCCCGTATCGGCGTACCGTAACAATCCGCTGGCACAGGCGTCCACTAGTCCATTTCTGGCCGATGATCGGCACGTGAACCACCCATTTTGCTGCCTGTCTGCCTCAGGCGGTTGAAAAGGGCATTCCTCACTTCTTCATGCCTGAGGCATTATATCCCGTGACTTTGCCTCGCTTAAGGGTCTAGGGCTTCCACGATCACACACCGACACATCCTCATCCCGAAAGAGTCTCTGGAGACTGGAGCTGAGCCTTTACGACAACCAACCCCGACAGCCAAGTACGCGACACCCATTCCTCCCACCTACCCTACTTTCTGACTTTTCATTCTCTGACTTAATTGCAGCAGAGAAATCCGTCAAGATGGTCAAGAAGAGGGCATCCAAGTAAGACGAACCCTTTCCCTACAATCCCACCTCGATTCCGCTCCATCTACGAACCTATTTCGGACTTGGGATATGTGACGCCGAAGGGACCGCCATGGGACAACAAGATATAAGAAAGCAGAAAAGAAATATCTTTTCAGTGTCATATATAACCAGGGCCGGGAGCAGTGTTCGAATCACGACAAAATGAAGAGCGGTTTCGAGAGTCAACGGGAGCATAGAGAACTAACAAGTTTATAGCGGTCGCAACAAGAACGGCCGCGGCCACGTTAAGCCCGTGCGCTGCTCCAACTGTGCTCGCTGCACTCCCAAGGATAAGGCCATCAAGAGATTCACCATCCGCAACATGGTCGAGTCTGCTGCCCTCCGTACGTTCCGCCTTTCTACACCCATACCCCGCAATTGAACTATTCTGAGAGTACCGATTCATCGCGCGCTGTTTATTGAATGGGGCTCGAGGGACTTGATATGAGATGCAACTAGCATGTGGCATATATCTCAACAGCAAATCGCACCTCGGGAAAGAAAAGAGCGGCCAAATACGTCAAATCTCCTGAGCTTTGAGGCTGACTCGGACTTGTTCATTTAATTTAGGTGATATCTCCGATGCCTCCGTCTTCACCGACTACGTCGTCCCCAAGATGTACCTGAAGCTGCAGTACTGCGTCTCTTGCGCTATCCACGGAAAGATTGTTCGGTACGCTTCCATTCTCCCTCAATAAGGAACCCCACCCCTTCTTCGGAAGATTGAAAGGATATTGGAAGTGAATATAGATTGAACTTGGCAACTAATGAATTTTTGTTTAATTCCAGTGTCCGCTCCCGGGAGGGTCGTCGCAACCGTGCTCCCCCCCCTCGCATCAGGTACAACAAGGATGGCAAGAAGCTGAACCCCCCTCAGGCTGCTAAGGCTATGTAAGGAAGTTTCAAAAAAAATGGGAATTAGTTTAAAAAGACTTTGAATGTTACTTTCCACCTTTTTTTTATGATGAACAGACTTTCTTACTCGGTTCAAATGGAATGAATGGGTTTCACTTTCGGGGTTGACTGGATATATCCTTCCTCTAGAACCAGGGGTTCAATTAAAAAACAATACCAAAAAACAAACGAAATAATATTTTAACCATTGGTTTGTTCTTCGTACAGCAAGCAACATGAAACAAAAGAGTGCATTGGAACTTGCTAGGCTCTTGTTCCCCCAAACCCCAGATTTTCTTTTTTTATACTCTTGTATTGATGATGAATGAAAATAGAGATAAAAAAGAAAAATACTGCTCTGCATGAAATACCAGGATATCTGTAATATGCAGTTGCCATATTAAGTGGTGAGTATTCAAGTTCATATTCAGGTATACCCTATATCATTACAACCTATATTTTTCCCTCTTTCCACCCCCTATCATCAACCGAATCCATTCTAGCCATCGTTCAAGGGTACAAGTAGCCCTTCTCAAAATAGTTGCCATACATATCAACAACCCCACTACGGCCCCTTGGGGCTGCGTTTCGAACTATTTTAACTTCTCCTTTCCAGTATCCTTCAACGTGATGCGGGATAGACGAGGGGGGTGCGGTCGTAGAAGATGATGCTCTCGGACTTGGAGATGGAGATGGAGTTCCAGATCTTGAGGGGAGCCGCTTGCTCGAATTACGTCGTAGAGAGGAAGTCCGTACCACTTGCTCATATTCTGATTTCTTTCTTCTCCGAAAGGCAGCTAATTCAGCAACCACGTCAACTTCGGAAGGTGGCGAAAGTGATGGCGGGTTCTGCTCTCTATGCTTGGGGTCTAGTCTTTGTCTGTTAGATCCTGAGCTCCTCGAACGCTCAAGACCGTTGTCCGATATCATTAAGACCTTCTCGCTAAAGGTTGCCATGGGAAAATACTTTCCAGGGTCATTCTCCGGTATCCCACACTCCGTTTCGTCGAAAAAGCTGAAATCATCTATCGCGGCTGACCAGAGCTCCTCTAGATCTCTATCCCCTGTGCTTGACTTAAAGGGACCAATTTGTGAGCTTACAGATTGCCATGTGCTCAGATTCGGGGTTTTGGCCGGGCTTGATACTGGGGTGATCTCAAGAACTAACTGGCGCAGTGCAAAAAGTGACCGAGCTCGCTCTAATTCTGCTTTGGCTCTGTCTTGGCCTGGAGGGAGAGAATAATCAGTTCCTGCTTGAAGGGTTGCCAGCAGTGCTTCATTTGAACACGCTGTAATGAAACGTATCAACGAGTCCAAGATTGGTGAATTGGCCGGTATATGGGACGGGACATCCGTTAGTACTAGAGTCTCTAAATGGGGAATGTGGGAAGGGTGTAAGTATGGGATGATTTTTTCTCCATAATTTCTTCGAGGAGGTGTATATCTTTTCGGTCGCTTAGCCAGCAATTCTTGGATTTTAGAAGCTCGAGGGTCATCCATTGGTAAAGGAGAAGAGCATAATGGGGTAATTTCAGATGAGACCCCTTCAAGCCTTTCTAATGTAGAATAGTTCTCCCCCAGAGATTCTTCGTTCCGGTTTTCTAATGCTTCGGGTGCAAAAACAGATCCTCGTCTCGGCATTAGTAATGGCTGGTCTTCGTAGGTAGGCGATCGGGTACCCCCATTAACCATGGGTGGATGAAGCTGTTCTGATGATGGACGACTGGCGGATTGGGGCATAGGGGTTCCTGGGAGCTCGAAAATTTGGGTTTCATCCGCAGGCAGTTCATATACGGGGCGCTCATTCGACTCTAACTCCTGGAGTTTAAAAATATTTGTGTCCGTTGGGAGCTCATGTGTGGCTGCTGATGAGTCAAAGGATTTCTGTGGGGTATCAGCTGTGCAAATTGGGTGGTGAGCTCGTAGATAAGTCAAATTCTCTTTTGCAAGGGTACCCAATATCGGTATGAGTTTCTCAGCACCGGGGAGCGTCTTTTTGCAGGGATCAGGGGTAAAAATGGAACCTCTGCCAGCAGTAAGATATTTTGCAGTGTCAACCGTTCCCACGTCAAGAAAGTGTAGTCGAGTTGAAGACAGAAGACTCGCAACACCTTCAACGGTAATTTGATTATCTGAGATGTAGAGATGGGTTATTCCCACATTTGGGAGGTCCTCAACCCAAGAGCGACCTGTCAAAGGACGCGTTAAAGCTTTCTCGAAATTTTCATCTAAGGTCGGAGATGCAAGGAGTTTTCTGTTCGGACCATGGTATAAACCAGAACTACCCGGCGGTAGAAAACAAGCTTGCAATAAGGAGCGAACAGCCATGTCTGTTAGCTTATTGTTACGCAGATCAAGACAGCGCACTCTGAGGCCAATTGCGTTTGCTATAAACTCTGCTTCGGCATCCTTCAGACCAATATCTCGTAATTTTAGCACTTGCAAATGCTCCAACTGAGTCAAAGCAGACAGAACCATTCGATCCCGTGCAGGAGGATTGTAAGATAGATCAAGGTAAATTAGGTCAGGAAAATGCAATAGTGACTCCGCTAGACCATGTAATGTAGCATTAGGCTCACGCTCCGCCATAAGCAGACGAATGTGATAAGTTCTGGAGCTAGCTCCATCCATTGATTGATCTTGTCTGCCACCGCTTCTCAGTGCCATCATAGCACTATGATCGAAAAAAGGTAGCTCGGAAACTATCAAGGATTGAAGGCATGGTAGATAATCAAGAATCTCCCTCAGCCACTCGGGACGGGGTCCACCATAAATCTCCGAAAGCGCAGGAGGCATATGAAGAGTATGCGTAAGCATACGTACTTCAAGACGGGCATACTTGAGGGTCCTCCTAAATCTCGTCAAAGCGACTACCGTGACATATTTATTAGTACACGGGAACGGGCGAAAACGACAAATGTGAAGAAGTACCATAAACATCATCATTGTCAGTTCCAAAATGTGAGGCTGGATTGCCCCATAGGAACGGCATGAATACTGCATGCCATCTCTGACAGACCAAGACGACAGAGCAGAGGTCACTTGAGGGAATATACTGGGCAATAATAGGCCAGGCGTCTCTCGTGGTTGCAGATTCGTACGACGGCGGAACGGTGTCCATTGTCATTAGGTTGTTCTTCCTGGTCACAATCTCAGTATGATATCGTGTCAGAATTCCATTACAGATAAAAGCGATGATTATTATTATATATATATATATATATTTTTTTCACCAGCGATGTATTAATGAGATGGTGGGTAGACAGAGGAGGATGACCTACTCAAAGGAAGCAAGCCAAGAAATAGTCTGTACCAATACATTGTCATCCTGCTGTTGGTGGCACTGCCACTCTTACCTAGGCAGTGCTGGGCGTTTGTGAAGTTTTACAGGGGTCGAGCGTTTTGAGGTCGGACCCCAACTAATAGCTAAATAATTATGTGAAGGGATCAAGCGGGTGGGCAAATTTAAAATACCCTGACGGTTGATAAGCGGAGTAAATAGACAGTGTTTCGCTGTTATGATGGTTGTAGAGGGGTTTGTTTATATATACGGTACAGTACATCATTACTTGTAGCGAAGCCGGGTAATCCATTGATAAAACGGTATGGGTTTCACATGACGTCATGCTAAGCGCCGTAAACAAACTTACTACTTAAGCGTTGATGAAAATAGGTGATAAGAACCTTCACCTAACATCTCCCATGAGGCGCAATGGATACCTGGCATCGAAACGTCCGTTTAATGCACCAAATTGATGAGTTTCTTGATCTTGATTCATCTCGATCACATCTAGTAACCGACTTCATTGCCCTAATTGATGCCGTCCGTGAGGGCCTCACCCAGATTGATGAAAATCTCCAAATCCCGGATGCTCAAATAAACCTACTTTTTCTCACCAAGCTAAAGTCACGGCCAGAATGGAAGGACTGGGCTTCGGCGATGCTGCGAGACAGTCGGGTCAATTCCTCTAAACTAACTGTATGCTTGACATTTAAAGAGCTCGGGGAACTAGCGATTGAGCATGAAAAAACTACACTAAAATCAGTGGGGGATAAAGAAAAGGACACTCTCCTTGAGAAGGCACCATTTTCTTCAAAAGCGAAGAAGGCTACCCCTCAAAATCTCACTCAGGATGAGATAAACGCATTTGTCGTTCGGCAGATGAATGAGGGAAAATCAAGCCGTCACAATCGCAGTGCCAGTCATACCACTAGAGGACACGCCAAACGACCTAGTCAGGAAGAAATAAATGAATATGTTATTCGCCAGATGCGTCAGGAACAGGAGCAAACGACGAGAGGGCGCAGTTACAGCCAGCCAGAACCACGAACGCTGAATCAGCCGCGTTCCCAGCCATTGATGATGCGCTGTTCCTTTTGCGGGGATTCTTATCACCAGTCGGCTCATTGCTGGCGTCGGTGGCGAGTGGCCGTTGAAGCTTTGCAGGAAAATCCCGTCCCAAAGCATGTCGATACTCGAAATGGGATACCCCGTCAGCCGCGCATATACCTTTCTGGATTTACTCCTTTCTAACATCCAACTGTGGTAGACATTCCTGTCATAGGTTTTGCGGGTTCATTTCAGTACTGGAATAGAACGTACGGATTTAGCGTGGTGTTTTTGAGATGTTGAGCTTTTTGAGTCTATTTCTCAGCAGGGTATGTGTTTGGTTTAATGGAAATATCTATTGTGTTTCTACGGGCAAGCACCTATTTCTATGGGTCCTATTAATCTCCAGGTTGAATCATATAGAAATAATCTTATTGGGGTGTTATTTCCTAGCACCACTTCTTTTCTTTTCTAGCATGAGGTTTCTATAGTCACTAATAGGTAGACAGAGTAGAATTATTCCATTTTTTAGTCTATTATGGTCATCACTAGAGTTTCCAAAATACAAAATTCATCAGTAATCTACATGGCTTTATCCCCGATGCTCATTTAATTTCGTTTTTACAAGACTGTTTCAAACTTGAACTCGGTATGATGTGGACTTGAGGTCTATGGTGGGGAGGGCAGAAAATTAAAATATATATATCAGTCGGTGGACGGCTTGTAAAATAATACCTATCAACCTCCTCCCTATATGGTATTACTAAAACACAATTAGATGGTGACTCTTCCAACTATAAGAAACTACAATAAAATTCGAACGTGTCTATCAAAAATTAGTCTATGTCAATCTATTTTCCCACACTTATTCTGAGCTATTAGGGGAAGAAATAATTCACTTGATAACACAGCACGGACACAGGTGGATCGTAAACCTAGTCTCTGCATAAGTTATAAAATTCGTTAATTTCTTGATGAGTATATATTTTGAGAATATGCCACATTTATGCCTTAGAAAGTGATAGCTTGCACAACGGTATGTCTTTGTGATGGTAAACTTACCTCTCTCGAGGGGTGTAGGGTTGCGGGGTGCGGCATGATTGGTCACCGCCTCAGGCTGCGCGAGGCTCGATTATTGAGAAGCTCGGGGAAATTTTGGTTGAGAGCCATGAGAATCATTATTGACGGGTCACTTTCGCATCCCCCCGTCCTTATTTGTCCCGCGTCACCTTCATAACATCTCTCATATACTCTTCTCTTTGTATATTCCAGCGATAATATAATCATCATGGCCTTCGCTGGCCAAACCCCCACCATCATCGTCCTCAAAGAGGGTAGGCTTTCACCCGCATTGAATCAACGCCCCTCACTCTATTTGTGTGTCGGGATTGTCGCCATTCACAAGCTTGCTAATTAATTCCTTTTCTATCACATAGGCACCGATGCTTCTCAAGGCAAAGGTCAAATCCTTTCTAATATTAATGCCTGTGTGGCAGTTCAATCCACAATCAAAAGTACTCTCGGTCCGTACGGAGGGGATCTGTTGCTTGTTGATGGCAGTGGGCGGCAGACAATCACGAACGATGGAGCAACAGTGATGAAGGTGCGTTTTCAATTTGTTGACTACAAATTAAAAAAAAGATGTCGAGAGAGAGAGAGAAGAGTATATCAAAATGAAAAATCAAGTCATGAAACCTTGCTGACCGTGCCCCTCACTTCTACAAAAGCTTTTGGATATTGTGCACCCCGCCGCCCGCATTCTTACCGATATTGCTCGCTCCCAAGATGCCGAGGTCGGGGATGGAACTACATCGGTTGTCGTCCTGGCTGGTGAGATTTTGAAGGAGGTTCGAGAGCTGGTCGATCAAGGCGTCAGCGCACAGACTATTATCAAGGGCCTACGGAGAGCGAGTGCAATGGCGGTCAACAAGGTGAAGGAGATCGCAGTGGATATGATCGAGGCAGGTGGAAGCGAGGAAAAAAAGGTGGAAACCTTACGGCGACTGGCTGGAACCGCCATGAACAGCAAGCTTATCAAGCGGAACTCAGAGTTCTTCACCAAAAGTATGTGTGAATACTGCACTGGATGATAACAGAAAAAGACAACCGAAAGAAAAGGCTAACGTAACCTGTTGATTAGTGGTTGTTGATGCTGTGTTGTCACTTGATCAAGATGATTTGAACGAGAAGTTGATCGGTATGAAGAAGGTTACTGGTGGTGGCCTCCAGGACTCGCTTTTTGTCGACGGTGTTGCCTTCAAGAAAACCTTCTCTTACGCTGGTTTCGAGCAACAACCTAAGTCTTTCAAGAACCCTAAGATTGTGTGTTTGAATGTGGAACTGGAACTGAAGAGCGAGAAGGACAACGCCGAAGTGCGAGTTGAGCAGGTGTCTGAATACCAAGCCATCGTCGATGCCGAGTGGCAGATTATCTACAACAAGCTCGAGGCCATTTACAAGACCGGTGCTAAGGTTGTTCTCAGCAAGCTGCCCATTGGTGACTTGGCTACACAGTAAGTGCATGCCTTGATAACCCGTTTGATTATTTCGCCCCTCTAATCTGGTATACTACGTGAAGGTATTTTGCGGACCGCGACATCTTCTGCGCAGGCCGTGTTGCTTCAGATGACATGGACCGTGTCTGTCAGGCCACTGGTGCTGCTATTCAATCAACATGCAGTGACATCCAGGATCGCCACCTGGGTACCTGTGGCACCTTCGAAGAGCGCCAAATCGGTGGCGAACGATACAACCTTTTCGCTCAGTGTCCTAAGGCGAAGACATGCACACTCGTGCTGCGTGGTGGCGCAGAGCAGTTTATTGCCGAGGTGGAGCGCAGCTTGCATGACGCCATTATGATTGTGAAACGTGCACTTCGCAACACGACGATTGTCGCCGGTGGTGGTGCTTGCGAAATGGAACTTTCGGGTTACATACACCGTTTCGCCGACCGCAATGTTCCACACAAGCAGCAAGCTGTAGTTAAGGCGTTTGCTAAGGCTTTGGAGGTTATTCCCCGACAGCTGTGCGACAACGCAGGTTTTGATGCAACGGACATTCTGAACCGACTGCGGGTGGAGCACCGCAAGGGCAACGTCTGGGCAGGTGTAGATTTCGACCACGAGGGTGTTCGGGACAACATGGTCGCCTTTGTTTGGGAGCCAAGCTTGGTTAAGGTTAACGCTATTCAAGCCGCTGTGGAAGCTGCATGCTTGATTCTGAGCGTAGATGAGACCATTAGTAAGTATACTCCTCCGTGGTTGAATAATGTTGGTATTGTTTCTTACGCGATACACTTTTTACAGAGAACGAGGAATCGGCTCAGCCACAAGCACCTGCTCGTGGATTGCCCCCAGGAGCTGCACAAAGGGCTCTTGGTGGTGGTCGGGGCCGTGGCATGCCTAGAAGAGGGCGATAAATTAATTCAAGGGTATCAGAGTGGATCTGGACGGGATGGAACAATACGTGTGATGTCGATAGAAGAAGGGTGATGAAGAATCGATAAAAAAAAAAAAAAAAAATAAATACAGAGGAACAAAAACCCCAAAAGCTATCAATAGTTAGAATCGCACATCGCTGCATATTTTCCAATCTTTGTTCTTGATAAAGTTAATAGATATACTATTAACTACATGCTGATACTAGCACATAACTGGTACATGTATAGTTCATCCCACTATGAGCTGTAGCTGCATATCGCTTACCTCCGTGTGGTCGTCTGACCTGACTAAATTCTGACTATACCCTCGAGGCGTTTGTTTGACATGGGCTACCCATTGTTTGCAAAACTCCGTACTACCCTTCGCTACACTTTATAGTCAATAGTAGCCGCGCATCGCATAGTTGTAGGTGGGTTGTTGACCCGACAGACCCCTGATAAGGCCACTTGGGAGCACGCCGATAATGGGCATCCATAGGTGCCCATATCCCTACATAGCGGTCACACGATAGCAGGGAAATTCTGGATGGTGGTTTGGGAATTTCGTCTTCAGATCAGCCAACCGATTGAAGTTCCACAGGTACTAGAAGCAGTCGAACTAGACCCTCCCCCTAATTCGGGCTTGCTTGTCTGCAATGACCATGACTAGGATAGAATTGGAGAGATGGATGTGAACGCTCGGGAGAGCATTTGGAGTTGGTTGGTTTGGGGGGCGGGGGTACGCCCCAGTGGGCCCTGAACCTGCTACACTCGCCCTAGTCTATGAATCAACCTACCTCAAGAAGTGCATGAGAGAACGCGCACCGGCCTCGCTCCTGCTACAACTTTTCCATAGATGTTTGCTGATTATAAGAGTGCCAGAGCAGTTCCAGAGCTATACCTCGGGCTCCGGCCAAAATTCGTGCTCTGTATTCGGAGCAGCGTTTGTGGAGGAGCCTACCACCCACCTGAAGGAAGAATCTCCCAGAATCGCAGTTGAAGAGTCGGTGAGATGCTCTATGTTGGGCCTTACTAAAAGCCTTTACATCACTGGTGATCGCATCCGCTCGCGCTCTTCTGTCCCATAATATCTCGCACTTCATCCTCTCACGAGAAATTGCGACTGCGATCACGATTGTGGCTTCTGCTTAAGATCGCCATGGGGCATTTCTACAAGCACGGACCCCCTTCCGGACTGTTTGGAGAAGACTTTGTGGCAGCATAAGTTCATAAATGAGAACCGGCGTAGGCGTTAGGGGGGGGGGGGGGGTGGGGACGGCCCAGTGAAGATAGCACTGGTACCGGCGTGAAAGCTATTGCTATAGAGAAGTACCTGAAAGACCTGGGGCCACTCAGGAGCGTGCTCGTTATTGCACTTTTACAACTGCCTGTCAGCCCGCTCTTGAAAACTGTGGGTTCCGGATTTCAGACCAGGTGATAGCTACTATTGCGTGGCAGGCAGTCCAGGTGCAATTGGTTGGTAGGTTGCTAAAACATCTGGCCAAACCGGGACTGTTCTCAGATGTAATTGACATAGCCGATCAAGCACTGGCGGACCATCAAGCAGGCGTCATGGTCCCCGTGGCGGAAAGGTTTCAGGAGGACGACAAGTAGTGATATATAATGAACCCCCTGGCTAGGGACCATGTTGGTATCCACTTCAACGGTGCACAGGGCTGGCTGGTTGGAATCTTGGCTTATAACTGGCTGATGTACGTACCCGGACCATCTCGATCGTGTGGAGAAAGAGGTACTTGCCTTTCTGGCTTAGTTTGCGTGGTTCTCACTCTTCTTTCTGTTGCTAGCCTTATCCGATTCACTAGTGGCCTTATGGCTAGTAGAGCGCTTCCGTGTATATTATAAACAACAAGTATGGAGAGAGGCAGGCTTTATGTCTGCTTAATTTACCATAATTTGGGGTAGTGTAGAACGAGGAACCCACTTGATCCAAATGGCCTCGTTATCTATAAAAGGGTGCGACCGCTACTGATTTGGAACAAACAGTGAGAAGGAAATGGGAAAAAAATATTTTTATTTCTCCTAATACGTAAAAGCATGGGCTAGTAAGCGCAATGAAATATGGTACTTTTTGCCCTTGCTCGCGTCGACCAGCGATTGTAGATAGTTTATTAACTATATAAGCCGGGTACACTCGGGAATGCAGCATGGCGATCTTCAACGCGAGAAGGGGCCGCATTGGCGCTCTCAGGAGAGTAATAGAATATGCAATGTGACTCCTTTCTCCACCTTGGAGTAGATCCATGATGTACGCCATCGCAGAACTAAATGGAAGAGTTGTACGGAACTTGATCAACGGACGGAGACTAATCAAGGTGAACATCACTGATTCTGCTCATTTCTGGACCTCAGCGGACCTGACTCGACGGCTACGGAAGGCCAGGCAAAGACGGGCTCCATTGTTGTGATAAACCAAGCAGATACCTCTGGACTTGGGAGTACCTGAGGTCAACCCGACGGAGGAACTCAGGGCCAGACTAGTCCTGATTGGGAATAAACAAATGGATGCACGAGTCCTGCAAGTGACATGATGCATTCCCAAGATGACAGAAGATCCACAGGGCAAGAAAAGGGGAGGAAAGGAGAACCCAACAATGATGCGGGAACCAGGAGACTCCGATGATCTCCGGACCAGAAGCTAAACGGGCTGATTGGAAGCTGACTCGAAACCAGCAAAGACACTAGTGATATCCGGCTGGCTGAATCGGAGTAGCCGACTCTGTACTGACGATTGCACGATCAATACGCTTTTACATATAAAGTACGGGATCACCCGCGGGCGGGAGCGTAATCGATTTGCTGGATCGTGGTCGATACACGTAATGCCGTGTATTGATCCGCCTCGGCCGCTGGGGCCTGTCTCCACCTGATCTTTCAGGCTGCATCCTTTTCCCGCCTTCTGGAGAGTCGCTGCCAGCCAAACCAGCCCAAACCTCCATCATCTCTGTTTCTTCTGCGCCCTTTGCTGTGCTTCCTATTTGTCTAGGTTTTGGCTTTTCTGTACAACTGCTCCCATCCTGCCGGCTCGTATTACCGACCAGGAATGTCGTACTATCCTCCATATTCCGGCCCGCCCGGGTACCCCCCGCAGCAGCCACCGCAGCAGCAGCATCAGCAGTATCCATATCCTCCTTCGCAAAACTACAATTCCCCGCCATCATATCAGCAGCAGTAAGATCAAGAGATTGTCTCACCTTCCTTACGCTTTCAACTCCCCTCTTGTATTTTTCTTTTCATTTTTTTTTTTTTTTCTTCTCTTCCTCGCTACTACTGTTCTCCTTTTCCAAAACCCCTTTCCTGTTTCTTGTGTTATTGTCGCTGCCTGAGAAGCCAGCCAAGAATATCAATACTGATTTTTTTTCTATTTATTTGTACCCCTCCAGACCGATGCAGCACCCTCACCATCAACAACCCTCTTACGGTGGTGGCTATCCTGGTCAGGACTATCGCCAGCAACACCCCCCGCCAAATAATCAATACCCATATGGAGCCCCTTCTCCTCAGCCGTATCAGTCGCATCCCCCAAATAATGGTTACGGTGTATGTCTTGTGGTTATCTTGTTTGTTGCTTCGTTGGGCTGACATCCTACTATAGCACCCGCCATCCGGTTACCCCCCTTCCCCAGCGCCTCCAAATAGTGGCCAAATGTATCACGGACGAAGTATGTGTTTCTCTCTCTCTCTTTCTTTTGCAAGTATCGGTAACGCATGCTCACGATTTCCCAGCTCCAAGCCAGTATAGCCATGGCAGCGGTCCTGCCCGTCCACCATCAAACCCCGTCGCCTTCGGCCATGGTGCGCCTCAGGGCTATAGCTTTCAGTATTCTCGTTGCACAGGAAAGAGAAAGGCTCTGTTGATCGGTATCAATTACTTCGGCCAGAAGGGTCAGCTTCGAGGGTGTATTAACGATGTCAAGAACATGTCTACCTACCTAAACCAGAATTTCGGATATGCCCGTGAGGATATGGTACTCCTGACTGACGACCAACAAAACCCTATGAGTCAGCCTACAAAGGCGAATATACTGCGTGCTATGCACTGGCTAGTCAAGGATGCACAGCCCAATGACTCCCTCTTTTTCCACTACTCTGGTACGTCATGAGCCGTCATATTTTCCCTGGCGCGTGTACTTGGCCCTATTTCATAGTAGGAGACTAATAATAATATCAGGCCATGGCGGACAAACACCCGACTTGGATGCCGATGAGGATGACGGGTATGACGAAGTCATCTACCCCGTTGACTTCCGTGCCGCCGGTCATATTGTTGATGATGAGATGCACCGTATCATGGTCAAGCCCTTAAAGCCGGGCGTGCGACTGACGGCCATTTTCGATTCGTGCCACTCTGGCTCTGCTTTGGACTTGCCGTACATCTACTCGACACAAGGTATCCTTAAGGAGCCCAATCTGGCCAAAGAAGCAGGTCAAGGATTACTGGGCGTGGTTTCGGCCTATGCTCGTGGTGATATGGGCGGCATGATGTCGACGGCGGTCGGGTTCTTGAAGAAGGCGGCCAAGGGCGATGAAGCCTATGAACGCAGCAAGCAGACCAAGACAAGTCCGGCGGACGTTATCATGTGGTCTGGAAGCAAAGACTCGCAAACTAGTCAAGACGCTCAAATCGCTGGCCAAGCTACAGGTGCTATGTCATGGGCATTTATCTCTGCTCTTCGCAAGAACCCGCAGCAGAGCTATGTGCAATTGCTGAATAGTATTCGAGATGAACTGGCAACAAAGTATACACAGAAGCCGCAGCTAAGCTGCAGCCACCCCTTGGGTATGTATCATGTTCCTGTATCGTAGTCGCGGTTTCAGAAAATTTCTGACAGAAATAGATGTGAATCTGCTCTATGTGATGTAATTAATGGGACATTAACTCTGGATGGATCGGTATACTTGGTTGTCTTGGGCATTGGGCGATATGTCGAACTGCAAACATGGGCCTTTTATTTTTAAGCATTTGTCTTTGTGTCTTTAAAATTGGGGTTTCTTTTCTTTTTCTCTTTGATGATTTACATTCTTGCCTATGCAAAATATCCTTTACGCTACCCGCAGTTTCTAGTTTCTTTCTATTGCTACCTAGGTACGGGTACGAGTACGACCCATTTGAGTTTATGAAGTATAAAATACATCGGCGGGGTTTCTTTTAACTTTAGCAAGTTGCAATCAATGAGATGTTTCTCCCTCCACTTGACTTGATAGAAAGAGAAATTATGGTATAATGTTACAAGCACGTTAGTATTAACATTTTGGTTAGAAAGAAGTATGATTGAATCAAAACTGTCCCAGCTGGGTTGATCTGATTTGATTTCATAACGTTCGTAGTGACATTTAAACATGATATTCACTTATTTTTTATTTCCCCCTCTCCCCCCTCTTTTCTTGCTCAATCAAACACACACACACACACACACACACACACAAAAGTATTCAAGTGCTTTGTATGTACACTTACTCGCCCGGCCCGAGGCTACCATTTCTTGGGCGCATTAATCACCGTCCTCGAAAATGATGCACTAAAGGTCTCCTTCCCTTTTCGCTGTGAAGCAGCTATGATCCCCGTCCGATCTGTCACTGGCGTCGCATTGATTATGTTGTCGAAGGCTTCTTCGTCATCACTCCCATCCGCAGAGCCAGACTCAGCATCCGAGTCCTCAAGCGGGCCAGGATCTGGCCGGACAATCTTTTCCGGTTGAGGTTTATCGGACGCAGAGGGGTTCTGGAAGGATTTGGAGTTTAAAATTTTGGCACGGATGGCGGCCATTTCGGCTTCGTCTTCGGAGTCGTCGGATATAGCGTAGGGGTCTTTGTCGTTATCCTCCTCCTCATCCTCATCGTCATTGTCGTCTTCTCCTTCTCCTGCCTCCTTCTCACTGTTTTCCTCCTCGTCATCGTCATTATCGTTATCTGACTCCGGCTGAAGCTTCCGGTTTGTATTCCCAACCGTCCACATATCATCTGCGTTGCCTTCGGCCCGAGACTCTTCGTATTCCCGCTCAATCTTCGCCAGCCACTCTGTTTCTGTACGTTTGACGTCCTCTTCTGTCTCACAGGCGGCGTACCGCTTTAAGAGTTGCGCGTTGATCTCAAGGAAAGGCTCGCCATATCGGAAGGGCTTCAAGACTTCTCGGGCCCAGTCTTCATGTCCGCAGATGCAAAAGCATGCAGCTAGAGCTTCGACGCAGTTCAATCGCCATGGCTTGCCGTAGTTGACTGTATTAGCGGCGATAAGGTAGGGTACTATTGTATTGTGACGTTAGTTATCTGTTTGATTTCCCTTTCTTCTTTTTCTTATTTCTTATTTTGTAGTAGACTAAGCGGGGAAGAAAGAAAGTTGAAACTTACAAAGTCGTTCGCATTTGCCCCCAATTCGTGACCAGGGGACTTCTTGCACTCGAACCCAGGAACATTCCACAACGGCGGCACCAAATTGTTCGAGGAGTTCTCGATCTGCGGGGGAGATAATTTTTTTGGCGTTTGGTCTGTGGTGTTCAGAATAAGTAAACGACCTTCCCTTGCCTTTTTTTCTGCTTCCTTTCTCTCTTTTTCCATCTACTTTTAAAGATGACGAAAAATAGAGAAAAAAAAAAAAAAAAAAAAAGGAAGTTGAATCTATACTTACGATACGATCACACCAGGAAACTTCTGCCCGATAGATAGCTCTCGCATCAAACCAAACTGCATCAGTCTTTTCCCTGAGCATCGTTTCGGATCGCAATGACCAAGATCCCAACAAGCGGCTTTAAAGGGGGGTCTAGTATAGCCGGACTCATTATCACCGCGGGGTCCTGGGCGTGGGCGGGGGTTGGAAGATTTCTTGCCTCCGCGGGAGAAGTTATCTTTCTTATGGCGAACCATGATGTAGAAAGAGGGGAAAAAAAGAACTGTAAGTTGAAGTTTGCTTGTAGAAGAATGTATAATATTTTATATAATTTATAAATATTTAAAAGGTTGCCCTGATGAAAAAGAGAGATTTGAAACGACAAGAGTAATAGCTTAGCAGAAAAAAAAGAAGAGATCGGGCGGAATGAATGAATCTATCACCACTACTGACGCCAACACGTGGAATCAAAGCTAAACACCGCCAGAGTCTCCGGCGGGCGATCCATTGGGCCTCACGCCAACTTCACTACCATCACTTTCTCCCCTTTCGAACCAGTCCATCTTTTTAGCTCGTTGAGAGCTTCTTTCCCTCCTGGGATCTTTCTTTTCTTCTTCTTCCCGCTTTTCACTCTCGCCCCTCGTCGTCACCCTGGAGGCCGCTTCAGCACGGATGGCAGCTAGGGACCGCTACGGTGGTGCCTATGCTGACCCAGGCTTCACCCCTCTCCAACGGGCGATTCGTGCGTGATGCCTCTCGCCCCTTTCCCCTCCTTGCATATACCTACATAGATTGAAATATCTAAGTCTAACCCAATCCTACGTACCTATAGGAAATGCCTGTGATCTCTCCCATTACGAACCGAATCTCGCCCTGAACCTTGAAGTTGCAGACTTGGTCAATTCTAAGAAGGGCAATGCGTGAGTCGCGCTCCTGATCAGGGCTAGAAAGAGGAATCGCATTTTAACACTGGGACAGTCCTCGCGAAGCTGCATTTGAGATTGTTCGCTTGATAAATTCCCGAAACCAAAATGTCTCGCTGTTAGCATTGGCGGTAGGTTTACCTTCGGGTGGTGATTGCGGGGAGGAACGAGAGGGGGGAACTAAGCTCTTTACCCCCAAGGCTGGCGCATCAGGACCGATTGGATCAACCACTAACGCGCTCGCTTTTCTCTACGATAGCTTCTCGACATTTGTGTTAAAAACTGCGGATACCCTTTCCAGCTCCAGATTAGCACCAAGGAATTCCTAAATGAGCTGGTCCGTCGGTTCCCCGAGCGGCCGCCTATGCGGCCCTCGAGGGTCCAACATCGCATCCTAGAGTCGATCGAGGAGTGGAGGCAGACTATCTGCCAGACATCAAGATATAAGGAAGACTTGGGTTTTATCCGTGATATGCACCGCTTGCTCCTTTATAAGGGCTATCACTTCCCTGAGATTCGCCGGGAGGATGCCGCGGTCCTCAACCCTAGCGATGTCTGTTGTCCCAACTTCTCGGATTCCTTTCTTGATTTGATTTTGATACATTAACTAACGGGCGTTACAGAACCTCCGCTCCGCCGAAGAAATGGAAGAGGAAGACAAAGAGGCCCAATCAGCCAAACTACAGGAACTGATTCGTAGGGGTACACCCGCCGACCTACAAGAAGCAAACCGTTTGATGAAGGTCATGGCGGGATATGACAATCGACATAAAACTGACTACCGAGCAAAGGCTGCGGAGGAAGTGGCAAAGGTGCAGGAGAAGGCTAAAATTTTAGAGGAGATGCTGCAGAGCCAAGCCCCAGGTGATAGTATTGCGGAGGGCGATGTGTTCGAGGTAGGGTTGTTTGGGCTGAACCCAATCTCTTCTTGACGGGGCGACCTAACTCTATGTCTCTAGGAACTTGCAAATGCACTTCAGAGCGCGCACCCCAAAATCCAGAAGATGTGCGAAGAGGAGTCTGATGACCCTGAGGCTGTGCGCAAACTCTTAGAGATCAATGATAGTATACACCGCACAATTGAGAGATATAAACTCGTGAAGAAAGGTGATCTGGAGGCAGCTTCTAGGATTCCCAAGGGCACTCTTGGCACAACGACTGGCGTTTCGAAGAATTCTAACAATGAGCTATCACTAATCGATTTTGACCCCGAACCAAGTGCCAATGGTAACCCTGCGCAGTCGGCCCAAGGCTCAAGCTCTCTTGAGAATGATTTACTTGGTTTATCAATCGACGAGCCCGCACCTATGGGTGGTGGGATTTCATTAGGACCAGGTATGAATTGCTAGGCTTGCTTATGAACCAAGCGTTTCCAATTCTCAGCGACTGACTTTCCTTAGCTGTTAACCCGATGGCCTCTATGACGCCGCCACCCCTTCCTCAGGCCCCTAATGCCTTTAAGCCTAGTTATGATATTCTTTCCCCATTGAGCGCATCTCGCCCTACATCTCAACCATCAACTCCCGCCCCAGGAACTTCGCGACTTCAAAGCGCCACACCCACGCCCCCTGCAGTCGATCCATTTGCATCATTGGTCTCAGCGAGTCCCCGTCATTCGAGCCCCTTCTCATCCGGTGCCTCTCCAAGCCCTAACCCCCCCGCTTCCTCATCTTCTCTTCTTGACCTGGGTGGCGGCGAACCTGCTGTGCCGCAGGTAGCAAACACCGGGAAGCCAACAGCCGAGGATGACGAATGGAATTTTGCGTCATCTTTGCCCGAAAGCACTTTGCCTAGCACTAGCAAAGTGCAGATTTTGAACTCGACATTGCGGATTGAGTTTGTCACCCGCCGAAATCCACAGCAGCCTCGGCAGATCCATATCGTGGCTTTGTTTTCCAACGGGACAAGTCAGGCATTGAACGAGCTTCATTTCCAGGTAGCTGTGGAGAAGGTTGGTACCTCTTGATTCTCCTCAAGGAAGATACAAAGGAGTTGTTGCTAACCAACGCCTGTGTGTTTTATCTAGGCTTACACACTCCAGCTCCGGCCGCAGTCAGGCCGATCCATTGCACCCATGCAGACGAACGGGGTGCAACAGGAGATGGTAATTGACGGGGTTGACACAGGGAAGGGTAGCTCTGTTAAGATGCGATTTAGAGTATCTTACCAGGTAGGTGGCGAGCGAAGAGAAGAACAGGGGATGGTCCCTTCGCTGGGTATTGCGTAAAGCATGTCAGCGAATATTATTCTATTATCGTTTCCATTTTATTTTCCACTGCTGCCCGTTTTCCTCTTTTTTTTTTTTTATTATACTATCTATCACCCATAACATTACATATTTCCTGTTTACTACTACTATTATTTTTCTTTCTTATCATTCTCTTTCTGTCAAATTTTCATCGCCCCATCAAGCCTGCCATTCTTGTCTATAGTTTTTTTGATCCATAGTGTAGCCAATTATAACGGGGAAGGTTGTATGATCGAATGTCTTGCCAAAGGACCGAATAATGCCAGCGTATACTTTGGGGTTATTTGTAAGAGGAGGCAACTCGTCTCCACCACCCACCAACGAGGTACCTCGATACTTTCTGCTCCTGCCTCCTCGTCCAGCCTGGTCCCTACCCCTGGGTAGAGATAGGTAGGACCTGTATTAGTAGAAAGAACAGGACAACAGAAAACCTACCAATACTTAAAGCCACTGGAACAGGCCAGGACAGGATAGGACATTGCAAAAGCCACCAAACTTCTTTTTTCTGCTTTTTCTTTTTCTTTTCTTTTCCTCTTCTTTTTATTTTTATTTTTTTTTTTTTTAATTTATTCATTTTTAATTTAATTTTTTTTTTCTTATTTTATTATCTTCTTAATTTTATTTTTCTCTCGGGGATTGGGACCGAGCCATTAATAGATGATTATATTTATTTCTCTTAACTCTCTCTCGCTTCCCAGGCGCTCTCCTCCTACCACCTCTCTCTTGTCGATAACCAAATTAACTTCTTCATTATGTGAAGAGGGGTAAGGAGAGAATTAGAAGAAAAAAAAAATAGATTAATCTAGCTCCTAATCTACTATGGTTAAACGTGTAGAAACCTGAATGATACGTAGTTTACACACTTAGGGATGAGCTCCAACTGGAACTTATCTATTCTATTCCAGAAACACAAGCCCTAGCGATGGATACCTTAGTATGGAGTGGACTTGGCATCTTATGATCGTCCAGGTGTACATGTAAGGTTGTTAATAAATACCTAATTGTACATACCTGTCTTCTCTGACAGGAAGGAGGAAAGGCAAGGGAAAAAAGAACCCATTCAATTCAAAAGTCTCTTCATCTCCACTAACGATGTTTAGAAGACAGGAGATATTGAGGGAAATTTTTGTAATGGAAAAAAAAAAAAAAAAGAAAAGAAAAGAGACAGAACACCCCCAAAGGTGGCGGGGTGGCACGGCAGCCTCTGAAGGTTACTTAATTAGTAAGTAAAAATGTCAACTGACCGGATTGGGTAAGATTAGAGCCAGAAGTTTGGTTACCAAGTGGAAGTATGTGAGAGAGAGAGACAGAGTAAGAGAGGGAGAGAAAGCGAAAAGTTTGAGTTCCACGTAGTTCGCTGGGTGGGACCATAAGGTGGAGGGAGTTCATTAGTTTGAAGCCTGGCATTTGACACTGACACTGACAGCTATTTTTGCTTGTCTGGGGAAAAGTTAGTATCACTGGGAGATTCTGAAGTTTTAATTTTTTTTTTGATCAATAATCAAAAAATGTATTTTGCTTTAGCATTACCAGTAGTTAATTAATTTATTCTTACATAACATGATATATGGTATCCATCCTCTCCTGTGTTCAAAAGAGGAAGTTGTGATTGTACGGACATACAGGAGGACCCCAAGAGGGTAGGTAACCTTTCCCTTGTTCAATCCCCCACCTCTCTCTCTTTTCTCATTCCTAGAGCCCCTCTCTCCTCCCTCAACTCAATTCCAAATTTCCGCCCTATCTCCATCCACTTTAATAAACTGTGACTATCGTATTCTCTTAGCCTTTAATCCCCACTTGGAATTAGGTGGGTGATTCTCTCCTAGCTAGTTTTGGCATCAATCGATTTCAGTTTCCATCGTGGACTAAGAACAGTCACACCACCACTAAACACCTCCATCATCATCACCATCATCATATTATTATTGTTGTTACTGTTGTTGTTGTTATAATTGCTATTGCTATTACTCGACCCTAGTGCCTAAAAATAATGTACTAACTGCTTATCTACCGCTAGCTATAAATTAATATCTGATTCCAGAGCGAACGAACAAGTCTCATAACTAGTTACCTAGTTAACCACTCTCAATACTCGATCTGGACCCACTCGATCAACAGATCGCCACTGCTCTCTACTCCACTCGACTTTCTGCTGGAGGTGGTAGTATCGGGCGGCCAACTCCGTCTAGGCGGGTCAATTGGGTGCATCTTGACTCGCGCCATTTTCAACTTTACTTTTTTCCCTACTTTGAATCAATCAGGGAAGGGTTTAAACCCTAATAGTCATAGGGAAGCGGGGTGGTTGGAGAAATAAGAGGAAGAGCTCTCTCGTTGTCCCTAGTGGGTCCAGTTCCAGTAAATCATGGTTCTTTATCGCCAGGCGAATGGAATATTACGATTTCACCGTACATAGCCGAAAAAAGCGAGAGCTAGATACACTTGAGGAGCTAAGTAAGGAAAGGGTCAGGCAATTTTATTAACTAAACAGCTCGTGCGTGTCTAACTGCCTACAAACCTACCTAATCATCAAGTTGACTGATTAGTCGTAAAATGACCAAACGGTAAAATGGCCAATCTACTTCATCTTGGCCACCACCTAGGTGATTGCGCTCCATTACACTCTCGTGTTTTCCTCTCTTGGCCAGGCCATCCACTCGACCAGCGCATGAGAAGGTGGTATCGTATTCAACCGATCTCGATATCCGTAGCGAACTAAGATCAAATCGGACAAGATGGAGAAAAAAAAAAAAAAAAAAAGCAAGTGGGAAACAGTCTAGATCTATCCCCCACTAGCTATACGCACTAGCACGATTGAGCATTCTTTTCTCTAATTTCCATCCCCTTGTAGCTATGGAAGTTACATTTCCCCCCTCCTCAGTCTGCATCCCTCTTCAGATCCCTCCTCTAGCATGAGTGGTCTGCGGGTCGTTGGAAAGAACCTTAAGAGCGCCATCGTCCCATGGATTCCTTCAGAGCCAGACTTTCGCCGTCCCTTGTCTTGGGGAACCTTGGATACTCTCACCCAGAAGGTCCGGGTTAGTGGTCTTCTGGTAGAGGACTTCTGTTACGACGCACAGCTCCCTCCAGAGGGAAACCTGAGCTTTGAACCTAGTAGCCCACTTGGCCGTTTGTACATTCAATCTCTTCATCTATTTCCTTCCCCTCATTTGCCTGTATTATTTAACTTCTCGGATCCGCCTATCTTGACCCCTCTTCCCTCCCACTCTTTAACTCTGACTCTTTGCCCTTTTTCTTTTTTTTTTTTTTTGAAAGAAAAAAGAAAGTCAACTTGTATATCGGTCATAGTCCCAACAATTCTCCAGCTCATGAGGCTTGAAATTCTGCCTTTCACAATCATTTAATGTTCTAACTGCTAGTTGTTAGAACATTCATAACCTCGTTTCCTTTCACCTCTCTTGACATATCTCTATCTACCTACTCGATATCAATATATCTTGTCCCACCATGACTCCTTCTCCCACCCCTAGACTAGGGGCTTCTCCAAGTACCAGAACGAAAGAGGAGAATCAAGAACGGTATGAAACCCTTTTCTCCTCTTGCCTCTATATATAGTAGATGTGTGCAACAGAATTGGGGAGGTCCCATTAGATAAACCAAACTAACATCACTCTCAAGGGCTTTCATTGCTGCATCCCGGCGCAAAGACCGGAGCTTAGATGCCCGAGTTGAGTCGGCCAATCGAGCCTCGGCGTTGCATAAGCAGCGCACTGGGAGGGCCCTTCACATAAGCCGTGAGATTGTCAAAGATGAGGCCATGTACGAGGAAATCGATTGCAATTATCAGGCCAAACTGCAGCGTATGATGCATGCTCAGACCCTGCAGTTAGAGCAGGATTTCAACCGTAAACTACTTGAAGCCATGCGAAATAATCCTCAAGGGATTCAACAACGACGCGCTTCCAGTCTTACTCCACGGGGCCCTATGCATGGGGGCCGCAAAATGAGCATTGATCTTTCCCGTCTACGATCTTCCATCTCCGAGGGAATGCACGCCGGTAGCCCAATGACTAGTCCCTTAGTGAGCATGGGCAATCCTAGCTACTTGGTATCTCCCAGTTTTGACGGCAGCACGCCGTCGTATTCTATGGCGTCCCCGAACGGCCAGATGCAATCCTACGTTACCCAACCAGGTCAAGTCAACCCCACATGGATCAACCCGACAGTAGGTGCGCAGCAGCAGCAACTGGTTCAGCCTTGGGAGGGGTTTTACTCGAACCCACTTGCATGTAGCGGGTTGCCGACAATGCCCGCGATGCGACAATTTCGAGATCGCATGGGCTCAGCTCCCACCATTCCCTTGCATGCCCTTCCATCTTCCGCCGTTTCTATGGCTGGTGTTACCGTTTCTGCCGGGGCTCCTTCCCGTCCAGCTTCCCAGCATTCTCGTATGCGCTCCGACCCGGGCAAGCTTGTCCACCAGGCCTCTTCTAATACTATGACTTCTTCTGCCTCGTCCTCATCGGCGGACTCCTGTGCTTCGTTTGCTACAGCTGTCGCACCCACCACTGGGGCCAGCTCCCCCCAACTTGATTTAAGTTCGTCTTCTGAATTATTGCCGACACCTGACCTATGTCCAACTCCTAAAACGCCAACCTCTCCGTCGACCACGAACAACACCACTAGGAACAGCCACCACGGCAACAATGGTGTAAATCTGAGTGGATTGGACCTGGGCAATGAAAAGTGGGCGGCAGGATTCATCAACGAGCTTGAACTGGGTTCCGATTTTACTCCCGAACTTACTTCTATGTTCCCTCGCGGACCGACGGATCCAGAATACCTCGACTTCAGTCAGTTTGCGTCCACTCTGGATAACAACACGCAACTCCAGTTTGGATCCGAAGAAACTGTCAATGGTATGGAAGAGATGACGGGAATTGAGGAGTTTACTGTTAGTGCCTGAGTAACTCGAAACATTTGGTTTTCTTTTTGTATTTTCTCTTTCTGCTTTCAGTTTTCTTTCCTTTTCATTTTCCTATTGTTTTGATTTCCTTTTCTTTTTTTGCTACTGTTTATATATAACTACTACCTCTTCTGTTTTACTAGGTATTGTTATTATAATTTGTCAGGATTGGAGGATGGACTGTTTTTAGGGCAATACCCAGAGGATCCTGGCTTTTTCCAGATGTTCATATTTCATTTACCTAAATATTCTGTTTTCCAGTATTTATTTACTGGTTTACTTTGTGTGGGATGGGGTTGGTCAACTAGCAAGGCAAATGATGAGAAAAATAATTAACTTTTCTTAAATAGAATTTTAGAATTTTGTTCTCGAACCACCTTCTATATGGAAAAGAAAAACTCTGAAGTCTAAAAAAAAAGGAAAATCCTACATTGTTCTTCTAATTGCAACATTCTTTTCGTCTTTCTCTGGTTGAGTGACGGGAAACGTATATCCGCAAACGGCGATCTCCTCAGTCTGCCCCCCTCGTCATACATAGGTATCTCTCCCCTGGCCCACTGATTTTACCCTACCCAAAACCCTTCTACCAGCTTCTACAGGACCACCAAGCTTTTTTTTTTCTTTCTTTCTTTTCGTTTTCTTCTAACATGTGTCGCTACGTATGTGCTCATTGTATGTACCTACCTAGGTACCAGGTAGAGACGTACCCAGGTTGTATACACCCCGTCGAATCGGTAAGTTAAGTCGGGAGGTCTGTTACGTCGCTATAGGTTGTAGGTAGAGTATCAATACCAAGTGATTCGTATACGTTACACTAATTATTGAAAAAAGATAAAAAAGATAGCGAACTGAAGATTGGCTTGATTTGGTGGAAGAAGAATCAAGTAAGGTAGCTAGCTAGCTACCTACGTAAGAGGATTTGAATTTGAATATTAAACATTATTCTTATTCTTATCCTTCTTGTTATTATTATTATTATTATTGTTATTATTTTTGCTTTTCAAAAATGTGACCCTACCCAGTAAGTTTTCTATTATTTTTGAAACTTGAGATTAACTTCCCGGGTTTTCTACGATTTGAGAATGGAAGGAACAAACCGTTTTATTATGATTCTGATTCTGATTATTATTACTTTATTTTGCCTCCCTTCTTTTTTCTTTTCTGTTGGGTTTTGTCCATGGTTCGTTCGGGCGTAGATAGATGGATGGGATGGCGGAGGTGGCTTATTTGTATTTATATATAGGTTGTAGAATTAAATAGGTTTAGTTTTGAAGTAACAGTAATTGGTAAAATAGAGAGAGTCCTTTAATGTTTGATATTGGCCAAAGTTGCTACCATTCTTCCCGCCTGTATCAAATACCTATCTATGCTGGTAACGAATGGATTGGAGAGGTACTACTTAGGTATGTGGGGTAGGTAGACTAAACAGATAGATAATACTAGTAGATAATAGCGCTGGCTAGAGATTTGAGTATATATTATATATAAGAAGTGTTTTCATTACATTACCTATCTCTCTGTCTATAGAACTTGGGTGTATGTGTATGTGGCAGACAGTTATTCACTAACTAGGCCAATTCCGGCCTTTTGCCATCGAGTTCCACCCTGTAGAAACTAGAACGAAGGAGATAGATAGTACGACACACACACACTCTCTCTCTCTCTCTCTCTCTCTCGCTAACTATTACTTAACCTGATTTACTAAATAGCCAATTACGAGCCATGTAGTACCTAGGCAAGCTGAGGCAGGCAGGTAGGTTAGGCACTATCTCTGTCTGGGAGAGGTATCAAGGTTTACTTTTCTACCAATCCAAGTCTCGACCCAACTAATAATAACCGCCTTTCCCCCCCCCCCCCCCCGGTGCTGTTTTACCCTAACTATCTATTTGATCATCGAATGACGGACTGTACAGACTCACCCGAAAAGGATACACTGACCAACCCTTTTCTAAACCCTAATCTCAAAATATAGAGCTAAACCGGATATAGCTAGCGGCGATAAAAGTGGGTATCCATTTGAATGGAACGTTCTGTATCAACCCTGTAAAAGTTACGGACTTCTTCGTATTCCAATCGTCACGCTCATCTGACCTTAAACATTGGTTTCCTAAATAACATTACTTCAGGCAGGTCGTCCTAGAATAAATAGGCTTGGATTCCAAAGTAGCAAGTATATAGGGATCACTGCTCCCACACCCTCTTTATTTAAAAGGGTTAGAAGATAAAGAGAAGATAAAGAGAGTTGGAAGACAATCACAAGACAACTGGAAATGTACCAAGTAGAGAGATGAGACATGTTTTTTTTTTTAACTATCAAAATGTCAAGCGGTGGGAATCATGTCTAAGAATCAAACTGTTGGTGTGCGGTCGTTATAGCACTAAAGATATATAAAAACTATGTCAAAGCTTTAGGGTATGGACCATCTCATCATGAACAGGATAATCATCGATGTACAGTACTTTGTTCAACTCAAACTGCTCCATCGTCCTTTCAGAGACTTTAACAGCAACTGGACATGGAAGACTACCTAGTTAGGTCTAAAGATGGTGCGCGGCCGAGCGTTGGCTTCAAGTATCAACTTCGCAACCGGACTCTAACGCAGTTCCCATACTTCGCCAGCCTGGGGCTCATTCTCATCAAGTCATATAGGATAGGTTTTGTTATCCTCCTCAAATATTGTGACAGAGAACCCACCCTGGGAAGCCTTGAAAGCCTTGAATGGGAATTCAGATGCCCGACCCTTTTCAGCATGAATGCCACAGCGGGCGCCTCAGGCAGCCAGCTCCGACAAGCTCCGTCTGTCTTAAGACCTAGAAGGAACATTTCGAGTCGGACTGTAACAGGTGATGGATTGACTGATCTGACTGACGACTGACCTGGCCTGACTAAAAAACTGGGGCATTGGATGGCAAGACGTGATTCAGGTGCCGAATGTAGATGCCGAGAGTGGGGGGATCGTTCGACCAAGTTCCAAGGGTCAGATGGGAATGAGAATGAGATGATTTGGGTTTTTGGGCACGTCAATTAGGTAGTTCCTAGCTATTGGTTACTGGGGTACTTTTCCCTCCCCCCCTCCACCAAAAACGTTATTATGGAGGATCTACCGGGATACCATTGACTCCCCCCTCGTTCAAGCTAGTTAAGAAGCTAGAGTTTACGACTAAACTAGCAGTAGTTACTACGGTGAGTCAGGTATGTACTAGAAAGTCGAGAGGACCCTCCTAAGGTATGGGGGTAGTTACCTAGGTCGGGGTTGGACGAACTAGTTTCACAGTTCTAGATCTGTTCGTTTCCTGCTAAAGGTAGATATAGACGGAATGTTTCTCATATAGAGAAGGTATTATAATATAATCAATTGGTGAAGTTGAAGATTTTATGCTTGGTTGTTGTTGAAGGTATACATGCAACTGCAAAGTCCGAGCTCATGTGGGGTCAAGAATTAAAATTGGACGATCAGCTGCGACACTAATCTATATTTGGAGTGTTCGATGTGATTGGCGTTGATTTGATGCTTCCAGTGGGAGTGTATGGTATGGTATGGTAACATCACCATATCCACTCTCGTTTATTTTTACTGTATCTACTTCGCCGAGACGGATGGATATGGCTAGATGCACCTTATTACTACATTCTAAGTGGTATTAGTGAGGGCGGCTATCTTCCTTAGTTATTATGTCTCATTGGACACACATACACATACAGAATAAGAAGATAAAAAAAAAAAAAAAAAGAAAAGAAAAGAAGAGCTGAGTGCAAAGGAAACTCCATCTATTTCTTTCTAAACAACGGAACTCTTGCCACCGAGGTAACTAAAACTACTACTGCAAGGTTATTTAGTTAGTACACACTTTAAGTTAAGCCCGATTTCCTATCTAGGTTGGCTCCTTCACAGCATCTCAGTACAGTCGGATAAACTCCGCAAGCATGAGTAATTATTTTTTTTTTAAAAAAATAAAATTAACAAGGTAAAAAATCTCAAAGCGGCCCTACCCGACTTCTGTTCACGAATACGTGTTGGCTTTTTTTTTTTTTTTAATTCTTCTCCTTCCCTCCCCATTTTAAGTTTTATTCAAACTTCCATCCGGCCGAGAATCACCAAAGCCTCTCTACCTAGGGCTGATGGACGCCTGGGGAGACTCGACTGGGACTGGATGAACCTAGATCTACGGAAACCAAACCCAAGGATTTCTCTACCTGGTACAGTAAAAGTAGGTACATACATACGTACAAAAAGATGATAATAATAATAATAACTCGAAGTAGACTCTGTACCTCCTAACTCCCCCAGCCGGATCGGAGTTAACCCTATATCCTCAATGTTAGCATTGGGTTTATCCGATATACTGCCGACTCCCATACCTAGTAGACTCTTCTCCCCACCCTCCCTCCCCCCCGCCCCCATCTCTTTCCCTCTACCTCAAAACAAACGATTTTGATATTAAGACGCGAGGCGACCATCTATCGGGTATCGGATATCGGATGTCAGATGTCGGATACTAACTAGGTAGAGAGGAAACCCAGGGATTCTCATTCTCAGTATCTGGTGATTCGAGAACCACCTGAGGTGTTTTTACCAGGATAGGCACTCTCTCCGTTTCTCTAGGGTGTGGATGGGTCTGGGTCTAGATGCTGGGGTATGTATGCGCATCGGTGTCTGTAACTGGTACTGGCTAGAACAAATAAATCAATAATAATAGTGATAATCAAAAAAAAAGAGAGTATCTGTTCATTCTTCATTTAGAATCACTTTGCAAGTGAGCCTACCCAGGTTACGATGTAGGTGGTACTTGGGGGGGGGGGGGGGGGGGGGGGGGGGGGGGGGGGGGGGGGGGGGGGGGGGGGGGGGGGGGGGGGGGGGGGGGGGGGGGGGGGGGGGGGGGGGGGGGGGGGGGGGGGGGGGGGGGGGGGGGGGG